>OMNM01039101.1:0-44654 GCA_900302745.1 Parablennius parvicornis | reverse complement strand
ACTTAAGTGTGTGTGTGTGTGTGTGTGTGTGTGTGTGTGTGCGTGCGCATGCAAGCTTGCGTGTGTGCGTGGTGCATGCGTGCATGGTGGGTGTTGAGTGTCGGGTGTGCGCGTGGTACGTGTTGGGTGTTGCATGCTTGTGCGTGCAAGCGTGTGTGGTGTGTGGTACATGGTGCATGGTGCGTGCATGCATACATGCGTGCGTGGTACATGTTGGGTGTTGTGTGTGTGTGTGTGTGTGTGTGTGTGTGTGTGTGTGTGTGTGTGTGTGTGTGTGCGTGGCGCTGGAGAAATAAACTGTTTATTTGTGATGCTGCCATTTATAACAGTGTGTGAATGAGGTCAGCACTGAAGCTGTGGCTCGAGTCCGAAGAGGTCACACACACACACACACACACACACACACACACACACACACACACACACACACACACACACACACACACACACACACACACACTGAAGGGCTTTCTCTCCCTCAGCTGTGTGTCAGTGTTGCTCTGTGACTCACTGTAAAACCAGCCAAACAAGCTGAGTTGGCACTTATGACTCCAAGTAAATCCTCCGAGCAGACACAGACAGAGAACCTGTGGGATGTTCCCGGTTAGATCCAGGGGATAGTAGGACAGAAGTCTTATTCCTGTGCGGGGCAGCAGAGCCGCACACACACACACACACCGGTGAGTTACCTGAGGTTTCAGACATGTTAAATATTTCATGGACGAGACGAATCGTTATTGTTCTGAATAGATCCTTGACCCGGTCAGCCTCTATTAACCATCATTGATGTAAGAGACACTGAACTGAAATGTGTGAGAAGTATTAGGTTAATGCGATTTTATCTTGTAACATATAAGGACTATAGAAATCTGAGAATACTAAGTTCTAAAACAATAACAAAACTTGTCTACTTGTCTATAAGTGTTGAATTGACAGTAGTTAAGATACTTCTTAGAGGATTATCTCATGTAGTTTCTGACATAACTATGGGAATTATGATAGTAACAGTTTTTCAAACATTATATTGTAAATTACCTTTATTCTTAATTCATTCACACTGAGTGTTGGCTTTGTATACTTAAAGGTGTCTAAGGTATTTAAAAGAGAACATATACGAGTGTCAGATCAGAACTATTGACATATACGTCTGATATAGTCATCTCGCTGACAGTAATTCATTGAGAATATGCCTTTAAAATTAATATAATATTAAGTTTTGTTGCTACTTCGTTTTGAAATTCACTTTGCGGGTGTCAGCATTGTCTCGATAGCTGGAAGCTGATTATTCAGGTCATTTTCAGTTTGTATCGGCTGTAAAAAAAAAAGAAAAAAAGAAAAATGAATCTGTAGTTTATCGCTTGTATTCAAGAGCAAACAGTTGTACAACAGTCATGTTGACTGAGACTCACAGACCTTTGGAAGAACAGAATGAGCCATACTAGTGGAAGCTTATCACCGGGTCAAAGAGCAAAAAATGAGGAGGGGGACAGAACAAAGACTAAAGTGATTCATCAGCACCACCTGTGTTTTGAGTATGTGTATTGAGTGTGTGTGAGGAGTGGCCTTACTCTGGTTGTCAAGTGTAAAGATCGGATGGCTCTGAACCTTGGGACTGGAGTGAGCTGATGAGTGAACTTGAGATGTTTTTGCTGTTTATTTGATCTGACATAAATATCATGGGGGGAGCTTGTCACTGCGTTCTTCCACTGGGAGCTACTGCTGTGCTGCACAGTCACTGACCTAAACACCAATGATGTAATGGCGCTAAGTAGCCCGCAGTGTGCAGTGCTGGGTCACATCGAATGAGGTCACAAGCTGATTATCCTTTCTAATCATAGAATCTGTTATAATATTATGACATTTGCTGCAAGAATAAAGAGTAGAATATGAAAATAGTGATGATGTCATAATTTATGGGCGCCTATTGATTGATTTTGACTTTTGATTGATAGCAAATACCCTCTCATCTACTCCTGCAATCAATTACGAGACACATATTCATCACAATCACATATTTTTTGCATTGTGGGAGGAAACCAGAGTACCGGGAGAAAACACATGCACAGGGAGAACATGCAAACACTGCACAGAATGGACCACAAGCTCAGACTACAACTTAGAATATTGTTGCTATGAGGCAAATATTGTTAACCAATTCAGTCTGTTTTTAAAGAAGAAAATACAAAATGTTTACTTTCCAGCTGAAAAATAATTTTCTCTTTAATGGATTTAATCAGTTGTTTGAAACTGAGCATGGGTCATATGTAAATTTTTTCTGAAATGTGATACACAAACAGCTAATGAATTGTGGAATGATTACCAGCTCCACCAATAACTCTGAAAACTGCAGCCCCAGCTCCTTTATTCTGTGTGGTAGACTTGCATGATTTATGGCATGCAAACTGAGTCACGTCACTGGATGGCTTTTAATCCTTCAAAGAATGATTGGTGAGGAGCTGACAGCCAAGGCAAAATTGACCCTGCAATGCCAAGCAAGGGAGAAATGGCAGAGCATCTTAATCTAACACTCCATCAATGTGCTCCATCAATATGCTCGATAACGGTCTGTCCTTGCATGATTTAACAGATTGTGCCTTGTCTCCGTAGCAGCATGGAACCGTCAGAAGACAGCGTGAGCGCCTGGAGCTGTAAGCAAGTCGCCCAGTGGCTGCAGGCCGAGGGTTTTGGGCAATATGTGGACTTACTGTGCGCAGAGCACCGCCTGGACGGCCCCAGCTTGCTGTCTCTGACTGAGGCTGACCTGCGGGGGCCTCCGCTGGGCCTCACTGTACTGGGAGACATTAAAAGGCTGACAATTTCCCTCCACCAGCTCCAGAGACAGAACCAGGCTTCAGTGGAGGAGCTGGTACTGCGGCCTTCGGACAGTCACCCCGCCGGGCTCTTGCTGGGCAGCGCGGGAGCTGAGTGGAACTGTGAAAGAGGCGACAGGAGGTGTAATGGAAGTGAACGAGCGTGCAATGGGACTGAATTGCGGCTGAGGAACAGCGATCGAGCCGGATATAACTCGGGAGCAGTACTGTGTCACACACACTCCAACGGGAGGTACAGGCAGCATTTGGCCGGTAGACTGGACCCAGAGGTGTGGAAGACGGTCCTCAGTTGCATATACGTGTTCTTTGTGTTTGGATTCACGTCTTTTGTCATGGTTATTGTACATGAGCGTGTTCCAGACATGAGGACTTACCCACCCCTGCCTGACATTTTTCTAGACAGGTATATATATATACATATGTGTTGGATTTTCATCACTAAATATGTACATTATTTCAGTGTGTTGAGCAACTTCAACTCCATAGTTCATGTGGAGATTCTCCTGCACATATCTAATCTACATGCTGATACAGGTTTTTTTTTTTTACTTCCAACAGTGTGCCGAGAATCCCCTGGGCTTTTGCGATGGCTGAAGCTTGTGGTGTCATCTTGTGTTACATGCTTCTCTTGATTCTGCTTCTTCACAAACACAGGTAATCCACACATCCACCTGCGCTGCCACATTCCACCCTTTCCTGTTAGAGTCCCACTGTTGCTCTAGCTCAAAATGTAGTCTGACTAAAGAACCTTTGTGTTTCAGGTCCATTCTTTTCAGGCGTCTTTGCTCCTTGATGGGAACTGTGTTTCTGCTTCGCTGCTGCACCATGTTTGTAACCTCGCTCTCTGTGCCTGGACAACACTTGAAATGTGCCAGTAAGGTGAGAAGCGCTGTAGGGTTTCTGTAAAGGTTACATAACTTTATCTAGTTTCCCAATCTAAATTAGATAACAATATTGTCGATGATGGAAGCAGCGTCCAGGCAGAAGCAGCAAAAAAAAAAAAAAATACTCTGATAGCGCCTGAACATGTGCCCCTGTGATTCATAGCATTACTGATAAGTGGTGTGTTTGTTGTGCCCTCAGACATATGGAGATTCCTGGGGAAAGATACAGAGAGCGCTAGCAATCTGGAGTGGATTTGGGATGACTCTGACAGGCGTCCAAACCTGCGGAGACTACATGTTCAGCGGACACACTGTTGTCATCACATTGCTGAACTTCTTTGTGACTGAATGTGAGTCTGTTGTCTTACTTGCATTTGATGATAGAATTATGGTGAAGAGACTTAAAACATGAAGACAGAGATATCTACATATCGTCAGATTGCAGTTTGTTTTGGGGGAGAAACCTAATAGATTTTACAAACATCTCAGCACTGTGCCTTCTCGCCAAGGCTTACCAGTGGGAATAAACATCAAATGTTATTACACAACAGTACCAATATCATTCTTTGTGAAGGGACAGTTCAGCCATTGTAGATATCGTTACTTGTTACTACGTAGGGTCTATTTCAGAAGCAGACCTGCTAAGTCACTAAATATAAATACTATATTTTAGAAGTGTTTTAAAATATTTTTGTTGTTTGAGTTTAAACAGTTTTTACATAAATGTGTAAAAAATGTTGGGGTTTTTTTTTCAGTATGTTTCAATAAATAACCACAAAAATGCCCCGAAGACATAAAATATCATCAAAACATATTTTTCTTCCCCTCTCTTTTCATGGCAGACACTCCTCGTACCTGGAATCTGATTCACACCATTTCCTGGGTATTGAACCTGTTTGGGATTTTCTTCATCCTGGCAGCTCACGAGCACTATTCTATCGACGTGTTTATTGCCTTTTACATCACGACCCGCCTGTTCCTCTACTACCACACATTAGCTAACACCCGAGCCTACCAGCACAGCCGCAGGGCGCGGATTTGGTTCCCCATGTTCTCCTTCTTTGAGTGCAACGTGAACGGACCCGTCCCCAACCAGTATCACTGGCCCTTTGACAAACCAGCTTTTATGAAAACTCTAATTGGATAAAGTATTTTTCAAAGACCTACGGCTGCAATAGGCATGGACTCCAATACTAATCCTCAAATGAGAAACTATTTAATTTATCACTTGCAGTTCCTCCCTTCATCTGTCAGAATGGCTAATGGTTTTTAAAAAATTTTTCACGTATGGAATAGTTGCACATCCGTGTAAATATACTGTCATTTATGCAGTGAGTTCCATGAGAACACTGACACGACTCTCATGTTTGTACGTTTTATGAAGCAACAGCCACACGAAGGCTGACAATTGTGACACTTCACAGTTTAATTTACAAGCTTTGCGGACACTAATAGAAGGATGGATCGTCAGATTATACAGTCTGACTTGACTGTTCGATGCCTTTGCCATAAATTAGATTGTGGCTACAAGCTGTAGCTTCTTGTTTATCATCCTCTGTTTGACATCTGACAATGAATTAGTATTGATTTATTTTCTTTCTTCTTTTTTTTTTTGCATAACAGGGTAGATGTAAATGCAGTGTATACATGTACCAAAGAACACTGTCTTTAAGGTTTGTTTGCTCCTGTATGGTCAGTTTTGTCATTGTTAGCCTTTATGGAGTGGATGTTTACGGTTCACTGACAGTCTTACCCAAGATCTTCATTGGGAAAAGTGATGTTTCACACAGCAGTAAGAAAAGGGGTGGTTGTCACTTGTTGGGAGTTGATGTGGTGAAAGTACACATTTTGTATTTCTGCAGAGCGACTTGACACAATTTTGGTTTTTCCAACCACAGAAATGCTTTTAAAATATGCAACAGAGCAAACGAAGCACTGAGTGCTTTAAACATAGGTAGATTTTTTAATTCTGTTGAAAGTGGGTTTTTTTTTCACCTTTGAATTCATTTTATAATCAATTCAGCTTATGAGGGGATTTTTTTTTTTTGGTGTAGTATACACTTTAGCATATCGTAGTTAAACTGAACCAAATGTGGACGTCACTTAAATGGTTGATTTTGCCATTTAGCCTTAAAGTATAATTTTCTTACTTAAATTTTTTTCTAATATATCACTGTTTTTCTACAGATTGCTGTTAATTATGCAAAAAGACAAAAGACTGGTCTGCTGCTATTGTTGCGGCTGTAAAGCATTTAGCATGCATGCTCTAAGAAGTGTATTGTTTACAATGGCATGGCTGATCTAAACTGTATTTATAACTGTTTACAATGCAAGGCCTTTTTATTGCTGCAAATAATCTATGGCTGCCTCTTGGCTAAAGAAATTAAAGTTTACAGATGAGTAAAACCATTATTTCTTTCTATAATTTTTCCTTGACTCTTAATATTCTCCTTGTGTTCCTTTCATGTCGCGAGAATAATGCACCCTGTCACCCAATTTATCTGCTGTTTTGTCAGAGTGACTCACAAATCAGTTGCATTCACAGGGATTTTTGGAGACACCACTTAACCTCAAATACCGTACATGTTTATTTGTCAGAAGAAACCCTGGACAAACCCACAGATGTAAAGGGAGGACTAACAAACTGCACATCTGTCACAAATGACAAAAAGGTGGGGTTTTTTTTTTGGTTTTTTTAAACAGCAGTTCTGGAGGAGGAGAAGATTGGGTTTGTTGTCACAAGGCCTACTTTAATTCCAATTACTCAACAACTGTGAGGCAAACTAATTTCATTTCAATTTGTGACAAAGCCCAAAGTATCGTTTACCCGTCGACAAAGCTTTGGCTACCAAAACTTATTCTGTTTTGAAGTTACGGATTGTCAAATCTTATTTCAATTAAGAAAAGAAAAAAAAAATTAACAGGCTTCCTGCAAGCAAAGAACAGGCAACCAAACATACTAACAAATTACAAATATAATTACAAATTACAAATACAACAATATTTAAATAATAATATACAGAAGCAGTTACAAAACTGGGCTGGAAACAGGTTTCAATTCTTGTTAAACACCACTGCAGTCAGTGGCAGCTCTAACAGATATACAGATATAATGAGGCAGTCCAGCTGTTTGTAAATGATTGCACAGGACACACTGCAGCTATTTACATGTGAGAACCAACCTCCAATGTTTTCTCGGATTTTTTTAATGACCAAGCTAACATCATTGAATTTTAGATGAGTGTAGCTAGAAAAACAAAACATCTGAACCAACATGTAAGCTCTCTGCTTTACAACTGATAATGAAATGGTTTTGTCTTTTCACTCATGATGTACAAAATGTTCATATAAGTGTCTGAGAGTTGGATATTTAATATTTGACATGGAAAGCAGTAAGCATGTTTTTGCTGCCCAATCATGCAAGTAGGTTATTTCTGACTCGAAATTTTTGACAGGCAGATTTTCAGAACACATCGATTTATGATTGCTAATATCGTCCAAAATCTCAGTATGGAAAGCAGAGTTCATTTGTAATTGAGAGCAGTTGTTCCACACCTGCACGGGAGATCTCACTGCTACCATCAAGACACACCCAGAGGGTGAGAAAAAGACCTGACAGTGTCAGGACATGATGTGAGTGCTTTACCACCTTTACAGAGATGACACACATTAGTTTTTTTATTTAGTGCTTTACATTGCACCTGAGAATGGAACATATTTCACACTTTACTCATAAGAAAGCTTTGATATAATGAACAAGGAGTGTTGAAAATAATTTAAAGGAATACATTCAAGTATACACATTGAGAAGTTTAAATAGTTAATTGTTATTACGGTATAGTAGGACTATTTGAAAAACATTTTCTGGGGCGAGGTGGCAGAAGTTAGATAGTTTGAAATGTTCATGATAAACCAGCTAGAGAAACTCAAGTGTCAAGTGTAATGCTGAATCTAAATGGATATTGTATGTAAATCTAGTTCAATATATTGAGCATGTCATAGACAAATATGCACTGCAGACATTCATATATGACTAACAAAAAAATGCAGCTAGAAAACTGCACATGAACTCACAGAACCATTTTAATGGTTTTGGGGTTAAGTGGTTTTAGTCTGTCAAACAGTCTATTATTATCTGGTTCTGTTTGGCATGAAAAAGCTGATTTCCTTTCACTGTTAAGGAGGTCTGAATTAAGATGAAATGCATGTGACTTCAGTGAATCATCCACCATGATTTTGCCTGCAGGCTTTTCTCGGTGTACTGGTTTGCCTGCTGGGAGTGGTTGGCTTGTGTCACTCTCATTACTCCTTTGAGGAGATGATCAAATGTGAGAAACCCTCCAAAAGGTGAGTCACATAATTTGCAACTTGTGGAAAACCAACAGCTGTGAAGCAAAAGATCTGGTGAGGAGATTTTTCCCTGCTTTGTTTGAAAAGTACAAAATCTTTTAAGTCCTTCACCTGTCTGAATGACTTAATATTCACTTGACACCTGCTGACTTGAACCTTTTTAAAACCATAGCTATGCACACCTCACTGGAGACTTTGTGTGAATAAAGATGGAAAGCAACATTATTTTGGATCGGAATGGTTGATGGACCGTGTGGCCTGCTTTTCCCCAAGTAAAGGTTTTTGCATCTGTAGCACATAAGAGTTCCATGCTTTCCATTCTTTTCTCATCCAAACCCTGGCTACTATATTTTAAATCCGTGGATGAGTCTCAGAGCAGATGTCTACTTAGCATAACTAAACTGACACCTGCCTCAAGAGACCTGCTATATTTTGAAGCAGCACTTGGAAATTTAAAATGGACACTTCTTCGAGACAAATGAGCCAAAGATCAAAAGGAAAATGCAATTACTGAGAAAAAAAAGGTTCATATATGACAGGAAGAGACAGATGTGTTTTCGTCTCCTCATCCCACGCACCTATACAATTCATGAAAGGGAAAGATGTTCCATTCCTATTTATTCTTCATGAGCATTTTATTTGTGGCTTCCAATGTTTGTACCACACAAGCTTCAGTATGGTTTGTCCCACAAATCATCTTCGGTACATCTTAGGCTCTTCCTTCCCCTTTTGACCTTTCCAGAACAATGATACAGATATGACGGCTTCAGGTCGCTATTTGTTTTCTTTCACTATGCCTCTATATACCTGACATTAGCACCAAAGATGTTCCTAGTCAGTATCAGGTGGTTGCAAAAAAACAAACAAAAAAATAACATGTTCTGCAAAGGTGTTGACACTATTTGAACCTCAGTGTAATATCAGCAGTGCTCAGTAAATAACTACATTCAGAAGAGGATCTTTGTCTCTAATTTCATGTCTCACAGGTAAACAAACACTATACAGTCTTACCAATTTTCTTTATTTGCTTTTAATTTTGCGGGCCATATTTCACGTCTCAAATGTTCAAGCCTGATTAAAACACTTTTTAATGCAATAATCTCTGAATACAGTAGAATACAGTATATACTGTACATACTGTCATTTCCATGATGTAATATAATGGATCCACCACTGTGTGACAGCAGAGTTCGGTGCTCAGAGGGTCTGTGTCACCCAAAGGGCTCTAACAGCCCCAATTATAGCTGCGCTCTGTGCTGCTGTCTCTGACAGAAACGTTGTGCTTGTTATGATGTTCAGCTCCTTCTCCAACTATCATCTCGGTGGATTTTACACCTGGCCAAAGCAGTATTTTCTGTCGCCTGGGCATCACTGAAACTCTTTATTCCTCCTGCTGCCACGTGAGTCTTTGGTATTTTCTCACACAAATATGTATTGATCAATGTGTTTTTTTAAATTTAATCAGTTGTGGAATTAATGCTATATTCTTTCTTCTTGCAGCTTGCAGTTTACTGTTAAGATGTGTATCGTGTGTCTCTTCATTCATAAATATTTTTTGAATGATTATTAAAACAGGAATACATGATACTGAGTTTTTCTAAAATTATGCATCCAATATGAGAAGCTGGAAGAAGGAACCAAATGCATTGGGGGAAAAAAATGCATCTCATTTACAAATGTTTTATTTAATGTGTAGGAATTTAAAGAACCACTTGCAAGAACAGCATTGTGGCTTTTATTTCTTAAGGGGTGCTGTTTGCTGTCCCCTACACCCCCAGCAGTGAATAATGAGGCTTGGGTCATTATCTCAGGTTGAGCACACTGTACAGTGCCTCCTGCTATTACCTTGATCCCCCACAAGCAGAAGGCACAAGAAAGGAATAATGTTTCTGAATAGTCCTGCTGCTGCAGTGATGTAATTCAAGATATGAAAAAAATAATGCAGCTCGCTTGATGTGTAACATATTTTTAAGTCTACACGACTAAGTAATTGCATAAAAGGGATTTAAGAGACTGGGTTTTCTTTTTGCCTCTCAGCACAAACAGTGGCACATTCACGATTGCTCGCTGAAAGCAAGCAAGACAAAATTTATTCGCTCATCTCTCTAGCAGCTTGTCTGCATGATTTTTAAATTCAAATGTCTGAACTTTAAAAATTGTAACTACATATTGAACTGAATTGTAAGAAGAGTGCACGTCGTTGCAACCTTAAAAAAAAACAAAAAAAAAAAACAGAGCACATGCAACTGTTCAAGGAAATATTTGCAGATATGAAATATACTGAATTTGATCTATTGGGACAAAATGTTTAATAAAGAAATCCGGGGAAAAAATGGGTATACAGTGAGTTAAAAGGTTGATAAATCATTAGTTTCATTGCACTTTACAACTTCCCCAAAAATGTAAGATGAATGGCAACAATAGCTATTCATAAAAAAGAAATGGTGTGGCTGGTCTGAGGACAATTGTATTTAATTCTTCTTTCTGTGCCAGTTGTTTTCTCCCAAATGGAGGACACTGCTGAGTTGAAAAGCATATGATAGAGCGAGTGACGCCAGGTCACAGTGTTATTCATCCTGCAGAGATTTCGCTTAAGAGAGGGAGCATCACAATGACACAACTGGACGTGTCACATCGAAACATGACAGGCTAAAACGTACCTGATAAAAAGCAATTTCTTTCCCCTGCTGATGTATTTTGCGCCTCCTTGTCCATGCAGCTGCTTATTGTATCTGATTTTTGGATAGTTAGAATTGTCTGTCTGCCCTTAACAAAGACTAATCAATGCTGTGCCACCCTGCCTACAGCTCGCTCAACACTCTGACAGTATATGTTAGTAATGATGCAGTGTGAAGTGACTGATAGCTGAGTGTATGTGCGGATAATGGAAAGTGACAGTCTCATTTTCTTTGTGATACTGTTTTTTCACAGCACATGACCAAGGTTTCAGGGGAGAGAGCTACAATCCATTTTTAGGATTCTGACAATGTCATGCCCTTTCACTTTGACGTGCTCCATCATTTATCAGGCACACAAAGAACACGAAAAGTCTCTGCTCCAGAGTATGCATAGTAATTTCCTCGTTGTTGAGCTGCTATGTTGATTCTGGAAACATGCCTACGGGATTTGTTGGCAGGGAACTGACAAATCTCAGATCTGAAGATGGGCAAATAAAAAGAGGAAGTAGGCTATTGTTGCTGTCATACATGGTATTGAGATGAATATACAAGAGAAGCGTGTCATCAAAAAAAAAAAGGAAAAAACTATAATTAAAAAGGAAAAAAAATGCATTATTGCCTCTAGTATCTTGTGATCCGTGTCCCTGTGAAAGAGTTTATCGATTCTTTTTTGTGTTGTGTGCTTCATGTGCGATAGGTGAGCTTTACAAGTAATCAACCCAGCTTCACAGACTGTAAAGCTTGCAGCTTATTTCACAAGTTTATTTCTTGTGTCGGTCTTTTTCACGCTGATTTAGCTGACATACTGAGTTTTAATGATCTTTAAACTCATAGTTTGCAAACTAACTGGCTTGCAGATGAGGGCTTAATTATTGGAGGATGCGACATTTTGACAAAGTAAAGGCATTAGATGACATTCAGTTTATCAAAGTTAAGCCTAACATGTTTTATGTGTGTTAAAGAAAGGTAAAGTACAGTTTTTGTCATTAAAAAAACCCATTAATGATAATACCGATGTGCCTTTTTATAAAGCAATGTAAGGTATGAAAAGTACTCTGAGACCAATATTAACAATCATTCATAATCTGATTTCTGCCAGCTTTTTCTGTTTTTTTAAGCCAATACTTATTTCTATTTTCCACAAATGACAATGATTGTTTGTCTACCAATTGATTGAGTTTTATTTTACTATGAGACAAGAATGCTAACCACTACTTTACCGTGTTGCCGCTTTCACAGATGCTTAGGATGAAACCAGTTTTGTTGAGAATTGCCTACAATTACACAAAAAAAGATTATTCATATTGAATGTCGGCTGAATAATACTAACACAAAAGGTATTACAATGTGAAGAAAATGAGAAGATAATTTGACTAAAAAATAAGTAAAAGTTTAGATTTCACAGGAAATTACATAATCCTATTATGATTTACCTCTGAGGACATTGCACAGTACTACACCTAAGCGTTGAAGACACAATTACTGTGCTGCTAAAGCATGACGATTTAGCATTGGTTTATCTGAAGGAGATCATGAGTGTGTCGTCTCAACCCATTTCCATGGTAATCCATCCAACAACCATTTCACACTTGAAGAATTAGAGAAGCACCAAAGCCTTTAAGAATCCTCCTGTTAGAACTACATGTCTGTGCAACATTTCATGGGAATTCATCAAACTGTGATTTAAGACGTGGTTTTAGTCAAATGGCTTATTTGAATCTAAATTCACAGTGACATACAGTAAAAACATGGCATAAAGCCTTTTATTAGTATTATTATTAATCATGCACAGACTAACTCTTCTTCCCTCTTCGGCCTTCCCTCTCTAAAAAAAAAAAAAATCCAAACTGTATAATTTCTACATGAGCATCTACTTTATCCCAACAGAATAATTGTGCTTGTTGGATATTTGTTCTTTGCCCATTTCTGATTCTGTCTTTTTCTCTTTGTCTCAGATGTGTGATTCCAGACGGCGGGGATGGACACTTTAACTCAGCGGGCTGTTAATGCTGAAGTCCTGATGAGATGTCCTTGAGTGGCAACACGAGCCAGCCCTCTTTGTCATCATCACCTCTGCACTTCAACAGCTCTACATCTCCACATTCCCTCCTGTGGGAGAAAGACAGAGCTAGCCACGAGACCTTGCAGGATGAGCCCGGGAACAATACCCAGCTCTTCTCAGACTTCTCTGTTGTCAGCCATGACGAGCAGTGCCACATGTCTTCTGTTCTTACGGCGTGCCTGGTCGTGTGGTACAGCGTTACAATGGTACTGGGGCTGGTGGGAAATATCGGACTCATTAGCATCATCGCCCGTCGCAGAGAAAAAGTCAATGTGACAAGTATTTTCATCTGCAACCTGTCTTTCTCTGACATCCTGGTGTGTGTTTTTTGCCTCCCCTTCACTGTCATATACACACTAATGGACCATTGGGTGTTTGGGTCATTATTATGCCGACTGGTGCCCTTCATCCAGTGCGTGTCTGTGACGGTGTCCGTGCTGTCTCTTGTGTTCATTGCTCTGGAAAGACATCAGCTCATCATTAATCCTGCTGGATGGAAACCGAGCATCCCTCAGGCCTACATGGCAGTGGTTCTCATATGGATTCTAGCATTCTTCACCTCGTCACCTTTCTTAGCCTTTCAGCTCCTCACAAATGAGCCCTACGCTAATGTAATCCTGCCCCAGTCTCCACACCATCAGCAAGTGTTTCCTCAGGCTTATCTCAACACATCACAGTCCCAGCCAGTCCCCTACACACGCATAAATTCATCTCTTCTACCAAATCCATTCCGCTCTGTCTTTTCTTATACCCCAACTACCACACATTTGGAGGCCTGTGTAGAGCACTGGCCCTCCCATGAACACAGAGTGGCTTACACCACATGGCTGCTCCTGTTCCAGTATTGTGGTCCACTGCTGTTGGTGCTGCTTTGTTATATTCGAGTTTTCGTGCGCCTACGACACCGCAAAGACATGCTGGACCGTGCCAGGACTCCCGAGAGCCAGCGCATGACGCACAGCCGCCGAATCAATATCATGCTGATTGCTCTCATAACAGCCTTCGCTCTGTGCTGGCTTCCACTTACCATCTTCAATGTGGTGTCTGACTGGCACCAAGAGGCTCTACCTATCTGCCACCACAACCTGCTGTTCTCTCTCTGCCACCTGCTGGCTATGTCTTCAACCTGCATCAACCCCATTATCTATGGCTTCCTTAACTCCAATTTCCGACAAGAAGTGAGAGACATACTCCTCCACTGTCGCTGTTTCTCAGAAGAAGAGGAGTGTGAGCATTTCCCCATGTCTACAATGCACATGGAAATGTCTCGCACCTCTGTGCCTCTTCCCTGCAGGTGCGACTCTGTCTGACATTGATGTCACAGCCTAAAGGACACTGGTGGATGTAGTCACATGACCTGTACAATTGTAGAAAAGACATTTGCCGTTTGTTGAAGATGTAATGTCAGCACAACATTTTGAAAGTGGCTTTACATTAGTCGTTGGAAGTGTGTTGTATCATGGTTTTACCTTGTTCTGTAGTAAACACTAAGAAACAGAAGAAATATTTAAATGAGAGCAAACTTATAATGAAAGCGCACTTTAAACAAATTTGTTACTGTTTCCAAATTAGATGTTTCATGTTTTTGTGCTGTTTTTATTGATTTAACATTGTATTGCATGTCTACAAATGGCTTTTCGATAAACTGTGACACTAAAGAATTACTGTTATTTAAACTTTGCTAATGTAGATAATACATTCTCCCACTCAGCCCATGCAAAGAATTTTAAAACTTCAACACAAGCTGCATATTGTGATATTGCCAATATGTTGGGAGTGATGACAGATTGATGGAGAAAACATGAATGAGTGGATGAACATAACAAATGCATGTTTGATATAGCTAATAAGTGCATCCCCCCTCCATGTTTGTACAGCAAATGAGAAAATTTCCATCAGAGGAATGCTGTTCAGAGACTTAAAGAGATGGGAACAAATGAGCTCCAACCGTATTCCCAAATGGATCATCCTGAAGCTCAAGCTGGTATTTTTAATTATGTAGTAATTATTTATTTATTTTGTGGTGTTGTACAGAAGGCTATACTGAGAATAAACATTGTAGGCATTCATTTAAAAATACTTCATATATGCGATGACTACTGCCATTGATTTTTTACATTTCTTTTGTCCTTTGTATGTATAGTATTTGTGCTGTGTAATCCAGGTCTAAGATTTTACGGGAGAAAATTATGAAGTGTGCTTTGTGATAAATGTGACCAATGAAAATAAACAAGCAACAGTTTGTAAAGTTGTTAAACCATGAATTTGCTTTAGCTGGATCAATAAATACAAAAAATCCATGATGATGTCTGCAGGTCCTATTTTAATGGGAACCCAATGAAATGATGGATGTCAGAGAGAGGGGTGGGGGGCTTATTTGTCAACTAGTTACCATGGCAGTATAGCTCTGCTCTGGTGTAGATTAACTACACACTTCTCTATCTGCCTAATCCAGATGCTTGTTTATCAGTGTGCATGCATTTGCCTGTTTTAACTATTCGAGCACTGGTAAAACTATGTTATTGGCAAAGAAAGCTGCTGCAACAGTTGTTTTACTCATTTTTATTGTATTTATATAATTTATGCCAACTGGTTTGTCTACAAATATCACAAGTCTATGGGTAAGACGCCAAGCACCTTTTATCAGACAGTATATAATAACACTAATATTAGAGTGATGATTTGGACATTTTCATGGGTTTTTTTTTGGGACAGAAAAAAGAATCTTTTCTAGCTTTAGAGGCACTTCAAGAAAACAAATGCATACTTTCCCTACTGAAATGACAAGTCTTGAAAAAGGGATCAGTGACAACTTTTCATGTTTTGTACATAGTTTCGTGGAGTGGGAATAATTCTAAATTAACAGCAACTACTATTCGGGATAAAATAAACTGCATTTCTTCGGGTTTGACTTGTGGACCCTCAGTTACATGTGTTACCTGGCAGCCAATGACTGTCCTCTATCCCAGAATGCCTTGCCCGACAAACTGCAGGCGCGAACCCTCGTAGTTTACAGTCGTCAGGCGGGTTTGCCGAAAGCTGCGTAATCTGAAACGCACTGCCACTCAAAGTACATGTAAGTGCACCTCAAAGTATTGCAAAATGCTTCTTGTTACCTACTTTCACGTCGCTGTGCGATCATCCCAAACGTGTGTAAACATATGTAAGTATATTACGTAAGTCCCAAACTGAACGCAGCCTTGAGGAATGCTAACTCAACACTCAGCAAAGTTGGTTAGCTGCTAATGTAGCATCCGAGCGAAGCGACAAGTGTTTTTTATTTTATTTAACAATTAGATACTATGATCAACACCGTTACTTATCGGGATTGGTTCATGGAGTATTCTGGATGTTCGTTGCCACACGTCAACTACAGTTAAGTCGTATTTTTGACAATGTTCACTGTTCAAAAAGCTGAGTTGGTGTCGTGTGGAGACCAAGCGACTACTAGATCAGCCCGTCCTGATACTACACCGTCCAGAAGTACAACCCGAGTTCATCATTAACGATCGACAGGTTATCCAAAACTCATCCAAGCCAACATGGGAGTTAAAATCAGACATTAAAGTAGGAGACAAGTTTATTCTCTATAACGATTTCATAAATTAATCAATGCTATAGCTACTGGGTTTTTCACTTGTATGCACATTGTCATTGTCAGTCACTTGGAACTTTGGTGATTATCAGAAACAGACAAGGCTAAAAAAAAATACTATCTTGAATTGATATGATTTGCGGTTTGACTGGAATAAAAAAAAACACTCTGAAGTTGCAGCCCTGGTCTCAGCACTGAGTAATTCTGAGATACCTTTATTATTTTGTTTCTCTCAGTGAGCACAATAGTCACTCTAGTTCTCCATGGGATCACAGCAAAGGAAATTCGATACTGACAGCTGGTCTAGTGTTTAATTTGCAGGAAAAATCACATCTTCCTTGTCCTAGAATTAATATATTGTGGTGGCCTTTAAATAATATGTCTCAAACCGATCCAGATACACTAAGCTATGTAGTACACAATTCCAATCATTTGTATCACAAAAAAAGCAATTCAAGATGTTAAAGCTCAGTTGCAAGCATTTTGTAAAGACAGATAATTAATTGATTTATAATTAGTTGACATGATGTACTGGAGACCCTTTCCTTATAATGATCACATGAAAAATAAATTCCTGCAATTTTCTGTCTCATATAATGTCTGCATTATTTTCTAGTTGGTCACTCAGCAAGTGTGTGAAGCCAGTAATGACCACAACCAACAAATCCTCAGTTCTTAAAGGTATTGTACCTCATCTGATTGTTAATGTGCTGAATTACTGGTCTTTATGATTCCTGGTATATTTTTGACTCTGTTTACTGTGGCTGCAGATGTTGTTGCCTTCGTTGATGTGTGGTCGTCAGAAAAGACGGCAAACTATTCAAACCCATTCATCGAGCAGCTGCAAGAGATGGGAGCTCAGGTGAGACGAATTCCGATCATGATTGTGTTTTTTTTAGATTTACTGACAGCAGCTCTGTATTCATTTCAACATACAAATGACTTTAATTTTGGCAGGTATCAAAAACATTCAATAAACAAGTCACGCATGTTGTCTTCAACAATGGACATTCAGCCACATGGAAGAAAGCCAAGAAATGTAATGTGCACCTCGTCTCTATTCTGTGGATAGGCAGGTACGAATAATGCTTCAGACCTCTGCACCTTTTTGTATCTCAGACAATGGCACTGTGTTTTTATTGGGCTGTGATTTACTTCACAAGCTGTTGTCCTCTTTACTTTTGATGGACTTATGCCAGGTGTTATGAGAATGCTGTGCATGCTGATGAGGAGCTATATCCAGCCGTGAATGATGAAAGCAATTCTGTACTGAAGAACAAGCGGGTGAGTAGAGTTACATGTGACACTCATGCTGTGAGTGCTGACTTTGATCTTATAATTGCCTCACAAGCATTTATATGATCGTTAGAAATGGAAAAAGGAAGCTATAGTGCACTTTCTTGCTTTCTTATTTCCCGACTAACTTATTTATTTATTGTTTTAATCTGTGTCCAATACACAACGCTTTGTTTGGTTCATACAGCATCGTTGTATGCGGCCGAAAGATCATCCAGATAAGACTCCGGAAAATGATTGGCGCATGAGAAAAAAATTTGACAAGATGAAGAAGGACTTGGCTCCGAAGCAAGCTGTTGGTAAGAGCCTGTCGAAGCATTCCAACCTTTTGTTGGAACTGCTGGATGTAGTTTGTTGTTACTCTTATAAATGAAGTATCCATTGACAGTTACAGACGTGCCATCCATCTTTATTGATGAAGAAAATGGGATCGTGTACAGCCCTGGTCTGAAAAGGGCAGATTACATGGCACGGCGTTTGAAAGACATGAAAGACAAAAGGGAAAACCTCTCTCCCACAGGTTAGTGAACAACCGAGTGTTTTAACAAAGAGTCAAAACCATCCTGTCGCTTTTTAAAGGATACTCAAACACCTCTGCTTTTCAGCTTCACAAGTGACTGAATCCTGCTCGCCCACCGGACTGAAGCCTTTCCTTGGGAGTACACCAACTCACCCCAAATTTATGTGTAAGAAAATTCACTTTCTCACCTGAGCTAATGCATTTTTACATTTGTAGGCTAAGAAATGTGGACTGTATCTAATAACAGTGTTTATCTTTGGCTTTCCTTGGTTTATGAAGGAAAATTAGAAGCTCAGATTTTTTTTTTTTTTAAATTTAGCAATATCAGTTTGGTTGGAAAGTAACTTTTTCCATCACAGTCTTGTTTGTTTTGCTGGAGTGTAGAGGCATAGTATTAAGTTAAACAGACTTTTCTGGACTTGAACAATTCGACGGGAGCACCTACGCTGGTGGGCTGATGATATCAAATGATATTATGAGCTCCAATGAAAGATGTTTTGTAGCGCTGCACAGACATTTCTAACATAATCTTTAAAGATATAATCAGCAATTTCAGGACCTTGGAACCGATTTACATTTACGAGTTCAGGGTGTCTTTTTCTCCTCATCTTGTCTCTTGAGTATCTTTGTTAACTGGCCACCATTTACCAGAAGGTATATATTGTACAATCTGCATGGGCGGGCTTGTAAAAGGCCTGTGGTTTTAAATGAATCACGAGTCAGTGGGAGTTTTAACAAGTAAAGACAGACATGCCGAGAAACAAAACAAAGAAAGGTTTTTGACAATCGTTGGATACAAGTACTGCTTGACCCCCAATGTTACAGTCTGTGTCTAAAATGTTTTTTTTTTTTTGTCCCCCCCCCCACCGCAGTTAACGAGTCAGACCAAGAATCCAGTGCCTCTGTTCCTGAACTTGATCATTCACCTGATAAAGAAGAAGGGAGAACAGCCCTACATGAAAAAGACCCTGAGCGTAGTGAACTTCCAGACATGAAAGATTACATGAAGCCGTGGCTCTCCCCGTGTCGTGATGTCCCCAAACAGACTTTAAGACTTGAGGGCAAAAAAGATGAAGACAGGAATAAAGGAAACTCAAGAAGAGCCGCTGTTAAGTCGGCAAAAAAACACAGTTCAGTAGGTTTTGTAGAAAACGCCTCCCCGGACAGGAGGTCAAGTATCGTCAAAAATGTTCGTAAACAAAAAAGTCTGTCAGCTGTTGAATCTGAAAATCCAAAATGTGAAACTGCTAAACCGGTTTCAGATAATCTTCATCCTGAAACTGTGAAGTCTCCTCGGTGCTCCTCATCATCCGCTGTGATAGCTGCTGCTGCTGCTAAAACATCAAAAGAAACCGCTGCTTCGTTACAGAAAACTGAACCGAAGACCCCCAGGCAAGCCAGACTATCAATTTCTGCTTTGGTAAAATCTTTCTCCTTATCCAGCGAGTCTAAAAGTGTTGGCACAGCTTTTGCTAAGGAGGATGACGACGTGTTTGAGGACTTTTTCTCGCCCGCTAACAATCGTCAGAATTCAAAAAGCCATCTTTTGCCAAATCTCCCTATGGAGGGTAGCATCCACCTTCCCTTTGAGATGGAACCCGTTTTGAAGAAGAGAAAAAGGACGAAGGAGAGCTGCGGACCTGAAAGTAGTGATAAGAAGAAGGGAACCTTGAAGAGTCAGAATGGCAAAGATATAAGTAAAGAATTCCACGTGAGCCCTGAACATCAAAATCATCAACAAGACTCCCTCCCTGCACTTGATAGTTCAAGTGCTGATGTGACACCGATCACTAAAAGGAAAAGACAAAACTCCTTGGCGTTAGCAAAGACTGGCGAGACCTCTACATCAGATGAGTCAACGCCTCAAACTGTGAATAACCCAGAATCCGACTTGCGGGAAAGCAATATTATGTTTAACACCTTGCAAAGTGAGTAGTCGGGATATGTTATGACATGATTGATCACTGTGAATCCAGCACTCCCGAGTTCTTCTGTTTTTGTTAATTATCATTCATTGTTCAAAATATCACAACCATGAATGTGATTGAACGTTTGTGGCTGGTGTGTGCAGTTAAAATGTTTATATTGGTTCATGGTTTTTTTTTGCATTCATTCAATATTCATTCTAGTCAGTCTCAAAGTGTGAGCTTGTTTTTGGATACACACACAACAGCTTAAATAATATGCATGTGTTTTTAAAGGAAGCGAACACTTTTTGTAAAGGTACAATCAGCGGGTCTTAATGAGCCTCACAATTAATTTCTCTCCAACCCGATTGATCTGATGTAGATAAAGTGAATTCATCACTCGCTTGTCTCTTCTGCACTGCTCCAACCAGTCGTATGTTTTTTTGTTTGTTTTTTTTATGAGCCTACGTTTTCTTATTAATCTGTTTGACATTGTCTTTAAATCTGTTTACAGTGAATGACATGAAAAGTGACCATATATTAGTTATTGTCAACTTTGTCCTCTGAAAGTTACGATTTATGGCTTGGTGTTTTTCCAATGTTATATTCAATAAATACAACTGAACTGTGTGTTAGTCTTTCAAGATCAGTGATGTAGTAAGTTTTTTTTTTTTTTTTTCTACATTTTACCGTTCTGCTTGTTACATCCTTTCTCAGCTACTCTAAGCAAACAGAGTGAAGATGATCTGCAGACAAAACAACACCTGCTGTGTGATAGCTTGAGTAACATCCCCCCCTTCTATTATATATTGTTTTTCCTCTCTTTTGAATGTAGGTAAAGGAAATGAATGTACTGTAGCAGCTGGTTTCATTGAGAGCTCCACTCAAGCTGAGAAAAATGACAATAAGCAAATCTCCTTGAATCCTGAGAAAATGGTTCACACAACAAAGGTAAGAAGGCTGTTTTTTGTAATTAAAAAAACATGGGATTTATGGTCAGCGGAAGGATGTAAACACTTGATGCACGTGCACTGATGATCCAAGGATAGTTTAAGACAATGGTCACATAGTTTAGATTTAAATATTTATCATCTTTGAGATTTTATTGCTGCTGAATTGAAAGCTGTTGATGTGGGGGCATTAAACACTGGAATTTATTTATTGTTTTAGTGATTTTTTTTTTTTGGGTAGTCGCGCCATTAATCTTCCTTTATCACAGAGACATGGAAAAGAAAATGGCAATACAAAGTATATATTTTTCTCCAGTATAGGAAGTTGAAGAAAACCAAACACTAGTAGTTTGTGTGTCAATTTCCTCTCGTTAGCTCCTTCATTTTTGTAGCTGGAGGCATTTTGCTTAGAGGCTCTGTCTGGTCCGGAGGGTTTCCTGTGCTCTATCTCTGTGATGGCTCGCATACAACTTCCTTGCTTAGGATGTGCACCTGGCTCTGTTTTCGTTACGCTGGTAACCTCAAGCTGCCGCTTGAAAAAAACCAAACATGATGTCATGCTGCACCACAGGGCGATGTCTCCGTTTTTACAAAGATCATGATTCTGAAAAAAAAAGCTTGGGTGCTCTGCTTCATCTGCTTCAAGCTGTTGGAGTCCATTTTATGGAAATATTGCTAGAATGACAAGTAACCTGAATTGTTAAAAATCTTCAATTACAAATTCTGAGATCATATTGTTGTCAGGCAGTTGTTGTTTATAGCAGAAACATTGACTCATTCTCCCTTTTTGTTTATTAAAAAGTTTTTATATTACAACAATTCTCATAACATTCCTCTGATTTCCATCATATTTGAAAGGTTCTTAGGATTATTACATTTGGACAACATTTTAATCATTTTTGAATAGAAAATACAAGTGTTGTAATGTCACTGTTTTAATTGTGTTACTGCGTCCAGAATAGGACGAGTCATACGGTGACCAATTTCCTTCATTTGTGCTGGAGTTCACGCCAGCTTTTAGCAGGAGGGTCATTACGTACAGCTCATTCTTTAGTGCCGGATTCTTGTGTTTTAACTTGTCCGCCATATCAGATAAGGAACATTTAGAGCAACAATATTTTAAGTTGTTTGAAGCAGTTTTTATACTCCCTTTTGTAAGTAGTGTCCTACGAGCTGAACACCTCACCGTTGACTGACTGTCAAAACATTTACTTTTAGGAAACTTCCGATTGGACAACTGAGTTGCAGTGATGCTCTGGTGTACCCAGTCCGGTGACTTTCCAACTGCTTTGTCAGGGATAATCTGGTGTTTGACGACAGTGGAAGCTGGGTTTGTGGACTGTTTTGGCACTGGGGTGCTCGGCTGGCCTTCACCTTCCACTTCCAGCCACATATCAGACTGTGACAGGAAAGGGTCTGGTGGTCCTGTTTGTCACTGTTGCTCAGGTGTCTATGTTAATTATAGCCGGCTTTATTGGGGCCAAAGTACACGTCTACAAGGACCCCCAGTCGTCAGATCACAAGTTTACAGTTTGCGGCTCTGGTGGTTGTTTTTCCTGCCTTTCCCTGGCATTGATGTTTGCGGTTTCCGTGAATCCGTTCATCTGTCGGGGTTATTGAAAGTGCAGTTCTTGTTCATTCATCCATCCATTCAACATGAGCACCTGCTTGGTTCAAATTAGGGTCATTGGGACTGGACGGTGCACATGACATGGCACTGTACATTAGGCAGCCATTCTTTTAGCTCGGCAGCTACACTAACAGCAATCCTTTTACTTGTTTTAGCGCAGTTTGATTCTACAAAACCAGCACGCATCTCGCTTTCTAGTTTCTCGTTTCATAATTGATGGTGCATTTCCTATGGCACTTAACAAAATATTTGTTTGCGCAATAATGGTCAAGCAATCGATTGATATGATGAGGGGATTTGTCTTTGTAAATGTCATATTTGTGATTTTGTTTCAGGCCATGAGAACGCTGGTCATGACGAGCATGCCCACTGAGTAAGTGCTATTTGCTCATCGGATTATCTTCAGATAAATGTCAACCTCATTTCTTTATGCCATCATTCCTGTGCTTTTGAGAGCCTCCCCGGTATAAAACGACATCTTGTTTTTAATCTTATAGGAAACAGCACATGGTGGTTCAGGTGGTGAAAGCATTAGGTGGTTTTTCAATCGCTGACCGAGTTTGCGAGAGCACAACTCATTTGGTGTCTGGAGGAGACAAGCGGACTCTCAATATTCTGCTGGGAATTGCTCGCGGCTGCTGGATCCTCTCTTTTGAATGGGTATGCGAGTAGTTGAATGTTAAGAAACCTTTATGTGACCTAAAACGAATGAGATTTCAGTGACTTTGTTTTCCGTCTATGATTAGATACTCTGGTGTCTGGAACAAAGACAGTGGATTCCAGAGGAGCCGTATGAACTGTCAGACAAATTTCCTGCAGCGCAGGTGAGTACATATCGAGTAATGATAATAAATACCACCAACATTGATGTCTGTGGAGACTCGGCTTGGGTTTTCATCTGTGCCAAAAGGTGTTCTGATTTTAAATTAGTCATAGTATTGACACATGGTATTCGTTTTTTCACATTTTACCAACTAAAAGTGTAATTTATAAAGACCGAACTGGCTAATATTTCAAAGCAGTTAAGTTCTTATTTTCTTTGAATATATCTTATATTCTCAATATTGAGCTAAGCAGTGATCCAATTTCTGGGTCTGCTTTCAGTTTGAGAAAGTGTTCTTTTATATATTTTTTTTCTATTACATGTCCAATTCTTAAGTTTAGCAATTTAGCAGCGCAATAAAAGGGGGGTCCTGGACCTCAGGTTGAAATTCACCACTGTAATGTTTTTCTCTTTATTGTACTGGTATATTATGTCACTGTTTCAAAGTATAAATATTAAAAAAGACAGTCATTGGTTAAATTCCTGAGGGGTTATAATGAAAGGCAACTTAAATGTAAAGATTAAACATGACATCTCTGTGCTGCTTAAATGACATTCCAGAGAATTCTAAAAACCTAAGGGCGAGGGAAGTTGGACGGAAACCTGCTAATTTTTATTGCCAGTCCTCCATTTACAGTCCACTTGTTTTTCCTGAAGCATCCTGTGTGAAATGTGGATGTTGCCTCTTCCTGAACTTGCCATTCATGAATCACTGTCCTCCGCTGCCTGGGATCGCAACGTAGGCACATGCCAACGCATTTCCTCTTGAATGTGCATGGCTGCTTTTGTTGTGACAGACAAAATATTTTTTTTTGTCCCCAAGGCTTTTTGCTATTCCGCTGGTCCTGCAAAGGCATACGACATTTCACAAACCACAGGCTTCCCTGGTTTATTCAGCTTCTCTGTCCAGTTATCGTCACCTGTAAAGGAAGTGACTGACTTATCTGATACGAATGATTAAAACAATATCTTGCATTGAGGTCAGTATGTGTAGTGGCTTTCTAAAAGTATAGTTCACTAACTATTTATATATTTCATTAATTCATCATGTGAATGGTAAGAGTCAGTTGTCAATAAATGATTTTTCTCAATAAATGATCCCCTGGATTTACCAATATGTGGTAATAGATGGAATTTCTTTATACATTTTCTCTGTTTAGCAACATTTATATGTAGTTAGAACTGTCATCTACTCAGTATTCCTGGATGTACACAGTAATAACCACCAAAAGACACAATACAAAACAGTTTGAAACTTTTGAAATTTATTTTGTTACTAGACACAAGAATCTTCTAAAATGTTCCAACATATTTCAATATTCCGACAGCTGTACACCCAAAAAGGCTGTTGTCGATTCACTACACTTAAGAGTTAAGGCCTAAATCCTACAGTCACCAACCACAGAGCAGAGGTCTCAGTGGTTGATGTTTTATATTCAACTTCAGGTATATAACAGTTTGTGAGGCATGACTGTCCAGAACTCCTAAAAACAGTTTTGACTGCTGAGACATAAGTAACATATGTAAAAATAAAAATAAACAAGAACCAAAAAACAAACTTTCCCAACAGATTGCAAATAAACCATCTTTACGTATAGGCATCTTAAAAGGTACTATGACATGATATTAAAAACACTTTGTCTTGGTTTATGTGCAATCAGATCAAAGACTATCTAGCAACTAGTATCAGAGATCTGCAACAGATCTTCATATATAATAAAGTTAAATATCACCCTTAAAATCTGCATAAATTAAAAAAAATCATATTTTTATATATATAATCTACATTCTCTGGAGCAGCACAATTTCATATTAAAAGATAGAGTTTTGTGGCATTTGTACATTAGCATTTACATTTTAGGCAACACATCACTTTGAGTCACTTGTTTTTTTCCCCCCTCATATTGTACCATAGTTTCTTTTGTACTGTGATGGCTATTATTGAAATAGGTACTTTACCTTCTGAAATATGACAGGGAATAAAATATTACCACATTTTCCTCTCATGTCTTATTTATCCTTGAATACCACATTACACATTACAAATACCACATAGGTATTTCTCAGTATGATATTTAACGATTTCCTGCCACAACCAATTTTATTTGAATGATTTGTTCTTAAAAACATGGGGAGAAAAAAAAAGCATATTGGAAAACATTTCCCCTTGCAGTGCTTTGGCTCACTTGAGAATATTTATTTTGGTGTTGTTTGTCTAGCAGAATTTCCTTCCCACCTTGTTTATTTGTTCAGTGCAGTAGTTCAAAGGGAAAAGTCTGCTGGTCTGATCAACATTGCGGTGGTCTTCAGTGAGTAGCCCGAGCCTTTCCAGTAGTACCATTTGATCCCATTGAAGCGATTGGCGTTTTGTCCTTCCTGGTAATACATCCCATTGAGGTTTGACGGTCCGCAGGCGTCAAACCACCAACCTGCAACATTGCATTGTTATCAGACTTAATGTAAAGCTGTCATTACATTGCACACATCACTTTGTAAACTAGTGTTGATGACCTCTGACTTTCAAATCCAAATATGAAGTATTTTTTAGAGAGGATACAGTTTGTTTGGTAATAAAGTTTTGTATGGGCTTCAGTGGCCCATCTCAGAAATGTCAGTTTTGAAAATGCCAAGTAAAATCAAATCTTCCAAATGGAATGATCTTTTACATATTTTATAATCTGTGAATGGGTAAACCTTTCAATCCATTTCTATCAAATATTGCTTCAACGTAGTTAATTATTGTATGTGTTATACCTGAAGAATTACAGTTAATTTACATCCAAACCCCTAGTTTTCACAGACAGAAAAGTCATCGAAGACTACCATAAAGAAATGGTTAAAGTAGTTGTTGTGGTTCATGTTTATTGTTGTTTATTGGGATGTGTGTTGTATCGTATCATTAAAAGTTGAAGTCAACAATTTGTGGAAAGACACCACAATGCATTTTTTAAAACTCTTTTGTTATGACATATTCCCAAAGGATGATGTTGGTTAGAGGTGAAACAGGTCTTATTACTTGAAGTCCGTTCAATCTTTCTGTCCTCTGTGAGACTTGGTATTTTTCAGAATTTTCCCAAATTCATTTTCTCAAGAGCTGAAAGTTTTGTTATTGTTGCTTCACAATTTCTAAACTGTCACTGAGGATTTTTTGAGGTCTTCAGGGGTTAATATATTTTTTGGGGGAAATATAATGATATTCTTCCAGCTGTATCAGTTGGAAGTCAGTTCATCTTAGAAATAAGAGTTTAATATAGTTTTCCTTTGGTTTCACAATGCTTGTAACATTGGAGAAAAAAAAATGTTTTCAAATTGTTTCTTGCGACCTTTTTATTTAACTTAAGCTCTTTAATAAGATCGATGATGCGTTCAGCTGTTGTGCCAACGATAATGAATGTGGCTTTGAAGCACAAGTCTCAAGCAGAGATGACATGAGAGGATGCCGTCGATCTTTCTTCTGGTCACTGCCTTTTTTTAAGACTTGTTTTCTGTTCTTACCACAAGTATAATCTCATGAGTAAAGTTATCGCACTCCCCTGAATGTCAAGAGCCGCAAACAGCATATATGATATGATATGCATAACTCCTCCCAAACACCATGATCTGTACAATTTGTGAATCCACTCCTTAAACTTATATCTAATCTTTTTTTTTTTTCCACTTAAGCAGGTGTATAAATATATGGTTGTTTATTCAAAGCCGACAACTATATCTTTTAATAGCCTTACTGTGCTTGTTGGCCAAGCGCCAAAGATTCACAATCAAATGTAAGAAACACTTATGAAACCCCCTGTGGGAGACCCCTCATGGGAAAAAAGGAATAGGGTTAAGGCTTTCATGTCTTCATGCTCACTTGGCAGACTGCAATACAGATGGAGACAAACTTCTGGCAGCAGAGCCACTTTCAGGGGAATGGAGGAGGACTTTTAAGTCACAAAAGGAGAGAGGGAAAAGCTCTGTTCCCAGACTATTAATGTCAACTATTGTAGGAGCTGAATTCCCCAATGAGTTCATCAGTGATTAAGCCTGAGCTAATTGTGCTCTTTGACATGCCCACAAAAGTACGGCAGCCATTAAAATGCCCTTGGAAGATTTTTTTTGGGGGGCAAGTGCCAAGAGTTGCGTGGGTGGGAAGTTATTGTGATTGCCCATCACTAATCCACATGAATTTTATTGTTTAAAAAAGATTATCAAAAGGCTGAAGTAATATAGGTAAAAATATTTTCCTTACCCCCTGTTGTTAGTTGTGAACATTTGCAAACACATTTGTCGTTGTCCGCATCCTTTGTACTGAAATCACTTCCTGGCTGCCCGATGCTGCTTATTTTGCCGGCCGTCCCACTGTAGCCTTTAAGGTGTATCCTGTAGAATAGAAGAGGGAAAAATGAAGGAAGAGGAGGAGGAAGTCCATGATTGCTGTTCCTCAAAAGGCAACACACACACTAGTCACTCATGAAATTCTTTTTCCATGATCATTTTGTTTGTGCTCTAATGTGAAATGTGCAAAACATATGATACGTATGGATTTACTTAATTGTTTGTTGGGTCTTAATGACATTTGTCAACTCGCTGAATACATATCTTTGGATGCTGTTTGTGCTGTTTGTGCATTTAAAAAAAAAAAAACGACTTTCTGTATTGCTTCTGAGTATTCTTATTTATTAATTGGTCATAGTTATGAAGATTGGAGGCCTGAAACGAAGTTATTTGCTGAATTCTGGCATTTCAAGTACTGTTTGTGAAATTCACAGTGTCCATTCTATGGTTGAAATCAGTTTTGGTTCTGAAAGAAAAATACATCCAAGGGTTTTGTTATTGTCAGAAATCTTAGACTGAATATCAGAACGCAAAATATTTTCATGTTGCTCCTATTTTTCAAATGCTGAGTAGCTTCACCTCATTTCCTCAGATCTAACGCCGTCCCAGCAGTATCACAGCGTATAGTGTTTTAAATCCAGAAGAATCTCAATAATATATTTTGTTAATCTAAAATAGGGGCTTGTCTGTATATATGATCATAATCACCACTTTTCAAACGGATTTTCTTGACATTAATAATGGTCTAAATTCACGTTGTGTTTTGGTAAACAAACTCTACTCCACTATGTTTTTAGCCATTGTCATAGTACAAACAAGTGTCAACAAGCAGCATAAAATTAATGGAGAATCACTTTGTCAGTGTGATTAGGAATGTGATGTGGTGGCTGAAAAATTGCAGGCTAGCTATTCAGAGTAAACTGCAGTTTTATTGACAGACTACATAAAAGGTGTCTCTGACAGGAAACCCCAAGGTCTTGTAGTAAAAGCACATAATTAGTCTTGTTTGCTTTCAGCTTTGCCGAGTGTGAGAGAGCTCATTACTTTATAATATGTGAGCCGCTTTTATTTGTTCCTGTTAACACTTTGTTGCCTCTTGAGTGTTGATGCAGTGAATGTCTCTCTAGAGTTTAAGGCTGTATTGGCTTTAATTATGTTTCTCGGTGGTTAAGTGTCAACTCATTGTGTGTGTATGTTTTAGCAAACCTGTAATTCTGTGTTTCACTGTCGACAGAAAATTGATCATATAGCGAGAATCCAGTGTTTCCTTCCCAGTCTCCCAGCTGGATCCTTAATTTGTAAGACTTCTGGCTTGTCAGTCTGGAGACAAATTCATTTCCTAACCAGAATTCAGCTGTAGGATCTCCAAAACCCTGAAACGGCACAAAAGAAATGCAATTAAACCTTGTAAGGCGGCATTGATTGCTTTTTTTCCTCCATTAACAAAAGAACAGATTAAAAATAAAAAAAGACCAACTGTTCTGCATATTTCTCTGATATCACATATAAAGCCATCTTCCCAGAAAGTGATATAGTTTGACTACATTTTTAAAAATGAATGTTGGCAACCAAAGAATGTTCACAAGATATTGCTTTAAAGATAAATTAACATGGCAGTTTTATCTGGGCCCGAATTCAGAAAGAAATAACATCAATACTTTACTTTGCGATAATTAGTGGTATTTTTTAATTAATTTTTTGGTTCTTCGTGATGCTGGAAATGCCTGTTACTATTTTTGTGATTCGACTTTTACTCCAAGCGTATTGTGAGTACAGTCTTAAATGCACTGTCAGAAACAATAAATACATTGTGATTTAATCTGGTACTTGAAAAATGTCAAATAGTTTCTCCTCCCCTGCATCTCGTGTGGGAATTGTTGAATTCCTCTCTATTTTAGTGTGGGTTTCCCTTTTTTTCCCCTTTTACTCTCTAAAGTGGCCTGTCATAACTGCACTGAAATAGCTTGAATTAATCTCATGAGACTCTGTGAAACAATTTTTTGCAAACAACTTGTTTTTTGCTTTGTATAATGGTGCCACGATTTGCAGCATTTCTTCTTTTTTTCTTTTGTTTGATTTTTAGGAATATCTGTTGAGCGACAGCTCTTAAAACACAATCAACAACCCGGACTGAATCTAACAACTGTCACTTGAGTTTGCAATGAATACTGTGTCCTTGGTTATATATTTTTCAGGAAAGAATTTCTTGCACATGGCTTTTACCTTTCTGTACTCCTGCCACGTTCGGTGAAAGTCAACACGGCCGTCAAAGCGTTTTTGTATCACTGTCCAGCCACCTCCTTCTGTCTCCATGTCACAAAAGGCCTTTAAGCAAATCAATAAAAAAAGAGTTGCTGTGATTAAAAATGTTGAAAAGAAGAAAAAAAACCTCTGCACCATAATGAATCCTCATTTATAATATGATACTGTCCTTTCATTTAATTTTAATTAAAGTGAATATTATGGTAAAGAGGATCAAACAATGAATGCCAAGTTTCTGAAAAGTATCTAAGGAGATCACAGTTTAGCTCAAGCATGCCCATCATTTATTGAAGTCTGAGGCCATTTTTAATTGAACTCCTCCCTCAGACAACACTATGTCTCACTGAACTTTTCAACCCAATGCACATGATGTTTTATTCATAAGATTGTGTAAATGAGGACCTGTCAGTGATTGTCTGTTTGTACCAGTAGAACATTATTATGTTTGAGGGGAAAAAACAGTCTGACGTTACCTCCACCGTAGTATTGGGTAGTGTGAGTGTGTAGACGCCACTTCGGGTGTTTCCTGACTTGAGGATCGCAGCACAGTCCATGTATGCCGTGGGCGTGTCCTGCATCATTACGGTTTTGGTCTCTGCAAAAAGAAACTCGGTCTTGTTAATGTGTCCAGCATGTTTGTCTGCTCGATTGACAAGTCAACCTGAAGGTATTATTCATTCATACATTTTAAAATAGTTTTGTCAGTAAGCGTTAACCCTTTGTGGGAAAGCCTGTTGTACAACTTTCTATCAAATTTGTGCAAACACTCATCCGGAGATTCTTGCAAATGGATGCTTTACCTCCTAATGGCCTAATTGTTCCCACTTCTGATAATATTAAGAGGTTACAGCTGTTACTGCCTCCAAATCGAAATTATACTTGTAATGACATCTTAAATAGACGCACAATAGTAAGCCACAATGTTATGTTTGCTTGTTGGGGAGCACGAGTCACAAAGGAGCAAGTTTCTTTTTCTCTCCACGAAGTTGTCGTGTTTGTACCAGGCACATTTATAACTGAAATCCATTTAACCTTTAGGAAAATGATTAAATCATTCAGCATTTTATTGGAAATTGTAGAATGAAGCGCTGCCTCACCTCGGGCAGTGCTGGTGGAGAAGGCGTGAATGAGGTTGTTCACTGTGTCCAGTAGCTCCTGCTGCTGATGCTGGAGGACAGTGTTGTTGGAGGACACTTTCAGCAGCTGCTCCTCCAGCTCGCCTATGATGGCTGTTTGCTTCAGTATTAGATTCTGGAGCTGCTGCTTATCCTCTCGAAGCCCCTTCAGCTCCACTTGCCTCTGTCCCTCCATCTCTTCCACTTTCTTTTCCAGAAAACTGAGAAGGTGGGTGGCAAACAGACTTCAGCTGGAAACTTTTGGCCTCGCTTAGCCCATTACTGTACAGGAATGTGTCTTTCCTCACCTGTTTTTATCGTTCAATTTGTTGATTTCATTTGTTTGAACTATTAGTTGTTTTTCCAACTTGTTGGTTGACAAGGAATTTTCAAGAAGTCGGCGCTCAAGTCGAGTTGTGTGATGGATCACCTGAAATGGACAAGAATGAAGCAGTTGGTTCACATAGCTGTTGAAGGCAATTGTAAAACCCCTAAACTGATTTTCTCATTTTAGTTAAGCTCAGATTCATTTTGTTCTTCTCGAGTGAGTAAACAGCTGTTTGTCAAATGGAAAAAAAAAAACATGGCAGGAAAGAGCAGCCTCACTGTCACAGCAGATATACCTGTGCAAGAGAAAGCTTTCAAAGACCATGTATTTTTCACAGACCGACGCGTTAAACTAAACAGAGGTTGTGGACTTTGCCACAAATTTCCCAGTCCGTAGGAACTGAACTCAGCAAAAAGCATGTTGTTTACATGGATCCTAGCTATGTGTCTCCAACCGAGCTGTTGATGTATTTGAACAGACGGATGTCTGATTGTGACAAACTGATAGACCCCTTTCTCTGGGAATACAAGTGTGCTAATAACAGGAAATGCTGTACAGTTGGCTCACATAAGGTCACTGACGTGTAGCCACAATAATAAACCAACGCCGTCATGACTGTTTTTCCCTCCACTAATTTTTCTTAACACTCTGAAGCCATATGATTTATCACTGTGTTTCACTGGGCGGACTTAAGCGTAGATCTTTCAATGAAATAGGAACAGGAAAGTTTAAACAATTGCGTCCGTAGTGCTGTTTGCATTTTATTTCAGGGGGGAAAACCCCCTCCACAATGTACAGGCTTACCTGTGCCTCCACGTTGGTGAGTTTTCTTGTTTGCTCGGCAGTTTGAGTCAGCAGGTTTGTGCCAATCTCAAGCATCGTAGCTGTGTGGTTGTGCACGGCAGTCTGTTGGATTTGAGCCATGTCCTGCTTCATGCTGTCCTGTATGTAGTTCTCCAGCTGAAATGTGCAAAAAACAATTATCCTTTAGACCCATCCTCATTTTCAGCCGGTGGTCAGTTGCACACAATCCTGTTGTTCACTCAGACAGATGTTTCCAGGCTGAAACCTGGTGTCTGTTCACTATGCCCCACTGCCATTTCTATTTGTCGGCTGTGAAGGACAAACATGAAAAAAGACAAATTGAAATATTGATGTGACTTTATTCTTTCTTAATGCACCATTCGTAAAACCACTTCCCTGCAATGACTTTTCATTTCTGACAAAATCTTTGAGCTAATAATGTGATCAAGTTTTTTATTTTTTTATGTATAACTTCAATTTTTTTTTTTTGGGTGGACCTGCTTCGATGATTGCATTGATGATGATGATGATGATGATGATATGTATGGAGGATCTAGTGTTCAGAATGTGATCGAGGCCCTGTAACATGGAGAAATGATGCATGTTGAATGTTTTATGGTAAGCCACAGGGATAGAAATAATAGGCAAGATCCTTAAAGTCATCTATGAACGTCTTTTTTTGGTGTGATCAGAAATATCTTCCTGCTAATCTAATGGCATAATGGATTACCACACTGCAGGATCACGTAAATTATTTAGAGTCCTGGGATGTGATATGCCTTTATCTTCACATGTTTTGTTCACATCTACCTTACAGTATTTCTACATTTAGACCGAGACTAATCATTAAGTTATTTCCTGCACGGTGTTCCTGAGTGGCAATCAGGTCACACGACTCGTAAACAGGATGGAAGTGTTGAGTGAGGAGTTACATCCTTCATGACAGTCGGACTTGTGCGCAACCAGGAAGCACTTGAATATCTGTGTGTCATCTACAGAGTTTGCATAATCATCTTTGTTATTTACTCATCAGTCAGTAATGAAGCCACAAACAGCTTCTGTTTTTATTTTTTCTCATTGGGAAAAAAAAACAAAATGACTACCAGCATTTGTAATCAGTGCTGATTTTGTTTGTCTTCCTCACACAACGTCAAATTCAATTATGTTCTTGGATGCAGCCACATGTTTACAAGTTTGCCGTTTGAATGGCTGGCAGGATGTCCCATTGAGATTCAGTCATTGATGTAATCATTTGTTTACTCTGAGGTGTTTGTAAGAAATGACCGTGTTCCTCCTTCATATGAGAGCGGTATAGTTTTGTTTTTGTTTTTTTCCAGCTGTCATCGACGGTGGCAGCACAACCAGCACTTCAGAAAATAAGTGTCTCCACTCGAGAGAGGCTTTTCCATTTTAAAGATGGTTATAGTGAGACGTTTGTGTCACAGCGGTATCATTTACACAATCAGAGACTAGACTTAGTTATCTTGTCTACACTCATCAAACAGGTCACAATCAAAAGACTTTCAATTCATTATCACAAAGAACTCAAAAGAAAGATTATATTTTCATTTTAATAATCTGTCAGATGTTGTAGTCGAACATTGCAAGATCTTCAAATCATACGCTGAGCCATTTGTCATCAATTTACTTCTGTGAACCAAATCTCTAACTTCATTAATACACTTCTGGGATTAGGTCAACTAAGATTTATCCTCACATTATGAATGTGTTTGTCTATCTTGTGTTTACCTGTTTATTTTTCTCGAGAGCTGCTGGAAACTGAAACCTTTGACAACATAGCGTAAGCACACTTTACTCAATGGATTAAAAAAAAAAATCAATATAAAGAAAATGTAATATCTCAAATAATTTACATAAAGCTACAGTTGGTGCAGAAAACCAACATCTTTCTGATGCACAGAAGAAACTAGCTTTTCTTATTTTATGTGTGTTTTTAAAAAGTAAAGATTTACAATTCAACACAATGAAGTAAAATTGTGTTTGGAAAATGAATTCCAGGCACAGGATTCAGAGAGATCTGCTTTCAGTCACTGTGAGACGTCTTTACACAAGTATTAGGTATAGTTGTAATGGACTATATAGTGTTGATGTGATATGTTATAATAGGTACAGCTACGAGCATCGTATAGCATTCACCTCTTAAACGTGATTGTATCCTTGACCCTTGAATACTGACAAGACAGAGTCTTAAAAGAAATCTGTTTTTGCTCCTTACCTGTAATTAAATGACAAATCTTAATTAGTGAGACATGCAACAGTAATCAGCAATATTCTTGGTGTGTAAGGGCTGCGGAACGTGTCACTGGTTTGTACTTCGTAATCTCCGCAGCTGTCAATTTGTACTGTAAAGTCTTTGATTTCTGACGTAGGGCTTTGGCTTTTGGCTTTTGTCTGTTCACGTTGTGCCGTATCAGCTTTCCTATTCAGTGATCCAAAATGTGTTTAATGGTACAAGATGGAGTTTGTGTGATCAAGCTGCGAGATGCTCTTGTCCTGTCTGGCTCATCTTGCTCAGTTCCGATCATTAATCACACTGTGAAAGTGGGTGAAGGTGGGCGCGGGAACAAGAAAAGAATCAACTCACTTCTCTCACTTGGACAATAAGTGACTCGGCACACTGAAAGGAGAGAATACATTCTGCCTGTGGACACCTGTATCATGTCTTTGTCAAGTGCCAAAGCCAATTATGTCCTTATAATGTGGAATTAAAATCTGTCTCAGACACTCGGCACGTTCCTTATTTTTATTCCCACCTTCATTAACTCGGAACAGATTCTCAAATAGTCCGACGGAACTTATGAAAGTGTTTTCCTTTTTCCACAACAAAACCTGCTGTGACTGTTCCCGAGCTCTTACTGTCTGAGCTCCGGTGTAACTTTACATTGACAAAGTTAATGGCACATTCTTTGACAATAGTTTTAATTGTGTTTCCCGGATTTGGTGGAATTATAATCTTAGAAGCATGGTTACAAACTATAAATAAATTCCATCGAGACACGAATCATCTGTCCATCATGTACAAAGCAAGCATTTTTCCTTTGAAAAGTTCTCAGTCCATCTTAAAAGCCATTGTTAAGCCGTTGTTCAACAGTTAGAAGAAACTACTGACACTTTCAAGGAGATTTCTTCAGCACATTAGGCCGTGCTTTAAATAATTGTTCTTGTCGATGTAAAAAAAAAAGGTTTTCATTTCCATTATGCTCACACGTAAAATCTAAGCAAAAGACAATCATTAGTGTGTGACATGTTCAGTGTGACAGAGTCTCACCTTAAGCAGCCATTGTGTGTTGTTTTCCATAGTGATTTCCAGTTGCTCCAGCCTCTGAGTCGACTCGTTGTCTGTGGGTCCATCCTTCTGAACTGGATAGTTGAAGCTGTTCTGGGTTTGGCAGTTTTCCTGCTCAGGCAGCAGAAATGTATAGCTGCATGGGCCGTTCTTGATATTATATTGTCTCTTACCATCAGCAGTGTGTTGTGTTCCCAGACCAAGGCAGAAGCTTAAAACTATTAGGTCCACATTCAGCATCTTCTTGGCAGAGCTATTCACCAAAAATAATGTAGTACAGCTTCAGCCTGTCAAGTTCTCAGGATTTCCTAAACCTTCCTCTAATAATTGGGATGTCTTCCCCCGAGCAGCATCCAAGTGTAAAAGGTGCTCTTGAGGTTTTGCAGGTTCCTTTTATCACCTCTCTGTGGTAGGTGGAGAAAACGCCATCAGGAATTAGAGGTAGTGTGTCCTGAGATTACTGGTGCCAGACTGCATGTGCTCGCCTTTCATCAAGCCTCCAACCCCTTTGCTAAAGTGGTTTAAACTTGCTAACTGTGAGTTCAGACCACTCCCCCCCCCTTCCCTCGCTGAGGCCGGTCAGTGTGAGAGCAGTGAAGTGGAGATTCTTTTCAGTGCACACACTCACCAAACACACAGGAGCCGGCGCACAAACTACACATCTCCTACAACGTCCTCTCCAATACCCACAAGTGTTTTCTCTGCTGTAGTAGAACAGTTCAACAGGATGCAGCTGTCCACCTTCAACGCACTCTTTGATAGTAGCAGCGTCCATCCCATTCATGCAAAAGTATTTCCCGACATACTGCAAACACTTAAGCACCATGAATGGGAATTCAAGGGATTTTCTTTTTTTTTTTTTCAATTTAAATGACATGTAACTCTTCCCTGCTTTGTTCTTGTGAGTAGTGTATCTACACTACAATCAAATCTTCTAAAGTCTTGACTTTTTTTGTGGGGGTTCTTTTGTCTGATGAATATACTTCTACAATCACTAATCATTTAAAATTCCTGGATTTTTTTCTTGGTCTCGGGGTCTTTAAATGTATTTTATGCCTATATATTTGATGTGCTTCAAAATGAGGTAATTAGAATAAATCCAAAAGATCACAAATCAACTAAAGATGAAATGTAATCTAAAGATAACATCTCTAAAAGGGAACTATAAATTTACGTATAATCTGTCAGCAAAGTGGACTTTTGATGACCTTTGACCAATCCTTTAGAAAAAAAAAAGATTTGCCCCTGCTTCAGGGTTTATGTCTTGCCATTATACTTTAAAAGACCATGGCAGTGCTGAGTCACACGTCTAATGCGGCAATAGATTTTCTTCTTGCCCTTTTAAATTTGAAAGGAAGGACAATGGTTTCTGTTTTTGTTCCCTCTTGACCAAAATGCATTTTTGTAATCATAGGCCACCCTTTCTCAGATTGGTGATATTGTTAGATTTTAAATGGTTGGCCAAGATGTGGGTGTCTGTTTTTGTATGCCTGCCCATTTATCCGTCATGAAGCCTAAAATAGACAAAGTATTTCACATTTATTTTCATGTGTGATTGGGGGCATGCCAACCAAACGCTGACAAACATCCTCATCAAAGACAAAGTGGTTTCACTGCAAAGCTTTGTCATTTTCAAGCTGCTGTTGTCCGTTTTTAATACACCACAATTACCTGAAATTCTTTCATAATTTTTTTTTTTAAGTCATGAATCTATACACCGTTATACAATATTTCAACATTTTATCAAATGTTTTGCATGTGAAAAGCGGGTGCTCTTCTCATCTTTGCATCTTTTTGCCTCTTGCACCATATTTCCCTCTTTGACGGTAAAGCCTCAGACTGACTCTATGCAGCAGTATAGAAAAAGTCACACAGAATTGTAGGAAGTGGGCTGATGTAAGAACTGGATGAGGGAAATGCAATATATTTAAAGCACGTTACCAAAGAGGAAGGGCTTGACGTCATTTCTGAAATGTTTGCTTTTTCAGGTGTTCGCGCATTTTTTTGGTTTTGTTTTACAGTAATTGAAAGCACAGAGGACTAGGAAGACAGTAATTCAATTAAACAGGCATCATTTCCAGTGATCACTCATTTACTGCATTTAGCACTGTGTTACATCCTACGTACACTGATCACCTGACTGTTTCTTTGTGCGGTGAGCATGTGTACAATTAGCTCGGCTGTCAGGCTCAGTCTGTGTTTCATTATACAGGGATGCTAATCTAAATTTATTCCTGAGTAAAGGACTGCACAAGCTGTCGGCCTGACTGCTCTGCCTCTCTTCCAGCATGCTGTGAAGAGCAAGTGAATTCCAACTGTATGTTTTCAGGGATGATCATTAAGTTGTCAGAGTGAGGAGGTGTGATTTCTCCATGTCAATAATAAATCCTTGCAGGAACAATGTAATGTAACTCACCTATACTGCAATCGTTTCAAGTAGTAGCTCGTTAACTGTGACGTCTTTCAAGATGTGAAAAATTCAGGACTGTTGTAGAGACAAATATGACATTCGGGCTTCAGTTTGCAGCTTCCGAAGAACACATATTTTGTGCCATTTCATGACAGTTGTAATGGCCGTGGCTGATAGCTTGCTGCTAAACTATATAACATGGACAGTGTGTACTGGTTTGTGACAGTGTGGCAGGTGTCTATACAGATGAATCTGCAGCACAAACTGCTCTGCAGAGCTTCAATTTGAAGTTCAGCTGATTGCTAGCTGTCTAATCCACAGATTTACTGCTTTAGGTGGCTTTCAGTGCTGTCATAACACAATTTTCAGCTGCAGTAAGCAGCTGTTTTCTGCCAAGAGGCTCTCAAAACCCACCAGGGATGACCTTTTCAGCAGCAAATAGCAAGCGGACACATTAGGCATCTATCTGGTGAACACTGGAGCGACCAACAGCCAATTAGCCAGATATTTTTTGCCCGTGTTGGTGGAAAGCAGAACAATGCTAAAGGATAACGAATATTTTAGACAATTATTAAATAATGATGATACGATAACTGTAATTTTCAAATATCTAAGCAAGCAACTGGTAAAAAAGGTTAAAAAAAAAGCATTGTTGGAGGAGTAAATTAAAAATAAGTAGCACTAAAGAGTCGAAGTAGGAAATGAATGACACAAGTGTCACAGAAAAGTAAAAAGTTGGCAGATATTTTATCTGCAACTTATTTATTTCACCTTTAAAAAGGAAAAAAAACACCATTCTTTTGGGAACCACAATATTAAGAATCAATTGCATGAATAAATGTTTTGGGCTAGGCTAAATAAATAATCTTTTTTGATTAATTAAAAACTTGAAGATATTCTCTTTTTTAGGTTTTCAGATGAAGTTTGTCTGCTTTCTGCTTATTTGTATGTACATCCTCTTTTTGTTGGCACAATATCTTATAAGCACCTTTTCCTTCTTGTTACCTGAAGAGAAACTTTGGTCAGTCGACAGTCAAGGTCAATGCAACTTCCTGTTTGTCACACGTTTTTTTTTGCACATAAATGATCTTAGCTAGGCCAAACTTGTTGAAATTACCACAAACATCTGCTTCATATCTGAGTCCAGACTGGCTGTAATGTGGAGAGTTATGATTGTGAGTAACTATTTTATTATTTAAGAAAGTCACTTTTACTTTTGAAAGGGGCAGGATACTCTTTCTATCCACTTTCAATCAGATTTGTCCCTGTGGCTAACAACTGGGTGTTTCTATATTGTTTAGCCAGTTAGCATATTTTCGTATTCAAATACATTCCCTGTTGTACGGTTGATGATGCATAGCAACGCAACGGAGGGCAGACGGCAGTCCTGAGGCACTATGTGCATAATGTAATAGATAAAAGGGTTGCATTCAAAATAGTCAATAATTACATTGGAATAATAAAAGCAGTGAAACAAACGTGGAAAAAAATGTTGCAAAATGAGTGCAGGCACAAATTGTTGCATGCATAGTTGCTCTTTAGCTTGAGCCACACCAGTGTCAAGGGAACAGTACGATATCTGAATACCTGCGAACATCATCACTCACAGACTCTCAACCTCTCAAGGTTTTTAAAGGTTCTCATGTCAACAACCAACTTGCTCTGCTTATGAGGTTTGTTTGCGCGCCAGAATCGCGTGACAGACGGGCAGAATGTATATTGGTCCATTTTGACTTCATTTCACCGAATGTTTGGGGTCCCAATAGTGTGGTGTTGGATTAAGACCCAAAGAGAGATCTACATTGTGATGAATGTAACAATGGAGCAGCAGTAAAGTGGACATGGAATGAAATTTATGCAAATTCAAATTGCCAGGGAACACACCACAGCAAAGCAAAAATCACTGAGATTCACTGTGACAGTTTGTTTAATAAATCTTGAATGAAATCATTCACTGAAAACTCTTCACTGAAAATCAATTATTCAAAAATGACTCAACTTGTGTACCTCAAGGCCTAATGAAAACTTTTTAGGATTTATAAATATTTTGTATATATAATTGTGTGCCTCTGTTATATTTAGCTCCTCTATAGATATATAGTACATATCGGCTTTAATCATTGTCTTCGGACAAGTTGATGTTAATGCCACACTGTCTCCTGAACCGTCTAATTGTCTCAGATCTCTCAACAGTGAAACTAGTGTGAACATTAACAAAACACTCAAGGCCTTCAAGTTTGTGTCCAGGTGTTGAGCTGAACTGCGTCCTTCTTGGCGTGCACAACGCATAGCAAACAGAACCATCACAAAAGACTCCCATGCCCTCATTGTATCACTGGCAGCTGACAATGCTTTGAGGACGACATTCAGTGTATAGACCAAAAAAAAGCAGGCTTAGATGATGTCCTTGTACTTGGCCTTCAACATTGAGTCATTGTGAATTTATTCTCACTTGAAAAAGTGAGGGATCAGATCTCAGACTATTCTAACTGAAGTATTGTGTTAATGTGTTTCTGCTGTAATGAAGTGTCAATAGGTCGGGCTTCACTTTCTGCAGTAGCTGAAGACGTCTCCTTCACTACCAGCAGCTGTTGCAGTTTGGCTGTCACAGTACAGTCATTATGTGGGTTTTGGTGTTCCAGGCTCTGTTTTTGTTGTTTGGCTCTGAGGGTCTGTGCTTGTTGACTGCGTCTCCAGCAGCCACCTTCAGGCTTGTTTCAGTACTTCACTGCTTGAAGGTGTCAGGTTTGTGACTACTCACAACTTGCAAATTAGGTCCTTCAAAAGTAAATTGGACACTTCATTAATTTAAATAACCCACTGGAGATTGTTATGGCTCTTTGATGTGAGAAAAAAAAAGAAGAAATTTGCTCTCCAGACCCAAATAAATTTGTCACCTTCAACATGTATATATGCAAGCTTTGTGTGAAAGACAATCACAGAGCTTGTTAGCATTATTCAGGTTGATGATCCTCAGCTTTAATATGCTGAACATTATGATTATGTTTATTATTCCCGAGAGACACACACATTTTAATTTTAAACACCAAGCCAAACTGCAGTTTCCTGAAAGTCCAAGCACTAAATTAGTATTGTGATGTTTGAATCAAATGTATTTGCAGTTAGTGAGCTGAGCCATGCACAGTGCACCAGGAAAACTCTTAATTCTCTGTCTGAGCTTACTTTAAATGTGTCTCACACTCGGATAGTGCTTGTGCCTGTATGGGCAGTGGTGACCCCGAAGTTAGAGAAGCTTGTAACCAGACGTTTACTGAAGGTTTGAATCTTTCTGCTGATGGGTCACCACTGTCATTATATAAGAGTTGCCCTTCAACCTTCGTCTCCTCCGACTGGTTCAGGGGAACATCAGGCATGAAGATTGCTCCAAACCACTCAAGCGTATCACATAAACTGGTGACCCAGCAGCTGAAAAGCATCTACTACTATATTCTACGTGTGCCTGTCGCAAACATTTTTTTGAAACAAAAAATACGACAGAAATGAAATATTGGATACATTCATACAGCTGCTTCTATTTCGTGGTCCTACTGACTGCGGCATTACTGGACCGCTGTTAAAATCATCCACAGAACCTGTTGTTCATGTCAAAATGTCTCCTGTAATAAGAAAAATCCCGTTTTTAACAGCTCAGAGTTCAATAACACTGAAAACAGGTGCTTGAGTTTATGTGAGACTGGTTACAGTTTTCATAGAACTTGCAACTGTGTGAAATATATCTGCTGTCATGTAATATTTTGGGAGTGTGAATAAGCCTGCCAATAAGACATACTGTACATCAGCTGAAGAATAATTGATGTGACATGCTGCTGTGAGAAAAGGTATTCTTGTATCGAAGTAACTCATGGTAATGGCAACATTGTCCAAAAAAACAAACAAATCTGTGAAATAATTCTTTGGAAAAGTTGTCAAGTTTTACACATTTACAAGTTTTATTTGCACATATGTAACAAACAAATCATCAGTGAGCGCTGGAGGTAGATTTTGTTTGCATAGTCTCATGACCTCCAGTCTTTATGTTAAAATGAATGATAGTGGTTTTGCCACATATTTGACATACAGACATGAGAGGAGAACCGCTCCTTTGAACTACCTCAAGTAAACAATGCAACACTAAGCTTTTTGTCTACATTTTGGAACCTTTGCTGATGAAAATATTGAACCCTTGCAGCACATCAGTCCTGAGAGCAGTGCACTGCATTTTGTTTGTCTGTCTCTTAGATCTGTCGTCTCCAGAGGCACCTGTCAGCCGGTGAGCACCAGCAGGACCTGTTCCAAGGCCAACCGGCCATGTTTGTATCTCAGCATTCCGAGCCACCCACCCACAGTCTGGTGGAGCTGATTGAGCTTTGTGGGGGAACAGTCTGCAAAACTGTGCGGCAGGCGGGAATTTGCATAGGGACGTACAGTGGCAGGAGACCAGCGGGAAGCAGGATTCTGTCTGAGCAGTGGGTTCTTGGTGAGACGCACTCCGGTCACGTCTGCGATAAACACTGAATTTCTCTAATGTGCTGTTAATTGCTGTTTCTTTCGCTCTGTGTGGTTTTATTTCAGATTGCATCACACATATGAAGCGGCTGCCATTTGACAACTACGACTTGGAGTGATGGCTGATTAATTTGTTTTCTGAACTGTGAAGTTTCTAGTTTTATCCTTTTTGTTTTGCTCTGCAGTGTCTTGTCATACTTTTTAACCATATAGTGTTCCATTTGTTCAGGTTTTATCGACTCGATTGGCAAATGTGTGCAGACTCTATTCTTGGCATAAATACTTTTAGATATTCTGTGTTGAATGTCCTATAGTTTCCTGGTTGCCATGGAAACCCAGTAATATATTATATAATAATGATACATTGAATAAACTTTAAATTTCCTGGATTTGTAGTTCATCTTTTTTTTCCCCTAATGCTGTGACTCCTTGTAAAATACATACACCTATGTGAAATATGTTGATACACTATAACAACAAGGAAAAACTAAAACATCAGTGGTGGCTTATTAACTGCATTCTGGGTTTTTCTTGTCCTGCCCCAGAGTAACCAACAAATACTGCCAAAATATGAAAACTTTACCAGACACAAATACCTCTTGAATTAGAAAGGATGTAAATTTTTGTAGCCTTCTTAACACTTTAATATATCTATTGTTGTTTTGGTTATAGGTGGTGTGGTACACAATGGTGTGGTGATATGCATTCTTAACTCGTAGTGAGAATGTAATGTGCTTGAATCCAGGCAGAGCCTTTCTGTGAGGTCCAGGCATGTTGTCATAGTCCATATTTTACTTTTCATGCAAGGTTGAAAATCAGTGATTCTCAACTTCCTGTGTGTGTGCGTGACTCTCTGCATCTGGGATGGACCTGTCCACAGTCATAGTCAGTTGGGACTGGCTCCAGGACTGTGATCCTAAAATAGAAACAAAGAAATGTATACAATGTGGATGAATGTTATAGGTGAGCCACCAGGAATTCAGGTTGTTACTTGACTGCTCATTGCCCATGACAAAGTAGAAAGATCAACCCAGGTGGCATAACGTTGAACTACTGATATAGCAGGTAAGGTCAACTTATATCATTGTGATGGCAACAAAACTTTCATCTTCACTCAAAGTAGAATAAAATATCAAAACTAAAAAACAAAACTGAAGCAAACTCCACTGATGGCTCATAACCTTTCTAGATGGCCCCAAGCAGTCCGAGCAAATCAGATTAACCAGCTACGGCTAATAATAAACCTGATGAAGGTATGAAATCTAAAGAGAAACCCCAAAGAAAGTTGGCAACAACCACAGTCTCGATTCTTTGTTATTAGTGTTTATGCTGTCAAGGCCTTCTCCTTTTATACATTGTATCTATTCAGTGTGAAGCCTTGTACTTATAGATTCTTATTATTTAATATTCTGTTCTGTGTGAAGCAATGCTGTAGGGAATCCCATCCTACGATTAAAGGTTCAAGGTTACTTTGTTTGTATCTGTGGGTAGATTTGTTTTGCATATTTGTAATTACATTTGGCATGCCATAACAAACAAAAAACACAGGATGCACCAGACAGGCAGTTGTGTGGTCGAGTGAAAAAAAAAAAATCAAGACAAGTGCTTGTACCGAGGTCTGACCAAACTATGCAACCCAGTAAAAAAAATGGCACTGATGGCATTTTCTGCACAAAGACTTTTTCATTTCATTTTCATCAAGGTTGAGTTGTTTAAAAATATTGGTACCAAGATATTTATATGATTGCACATGCTCTATTTTATTACCATTAATTAAAGTGACTTCTCTTTTTGTATAATGAATTCAATGACCATATCTTTTGAAGGTAGGACTCCCTAGTTTCCACCCTGAAGCTCACACACAAATGAACATATATGTAAAGCTATATGTGTGTGTGTGTGTGTGTGTGTGTGTGTGTGTGTGTGTGTGTGTGTGTGTGTGTGTGTGTGTGTGTGTGTGTGTGTGTGTGTGTGTGTGTGTGTGTGTGTGTGTGTGTGTGTGAGAGAGAGATTGAGATTGGTGATGTGCATGGCTGATTTGCTGCTACATGCAGGTTGGTGTCAAACAACAAAGGAAAACAT
>OMNM01039098.1:23506-75643 GCA_900302745.1 Parablennius parvicornis | reverse complement strand
AATGTCATGCAGTCATCACCGCCTGAAAACCCCAGGAGTCGCCTGTCTCTCGAGTGCAAAGCAAAAGGTCCAATCTAAATGGAAATGGATCTTTGACATTTAACAAAGAGAAAAAATCAAAAGCTGAAATACTGACTCAGAAAATGATAACGCTCCTTTATTCTCATCCAGGCTAGCTGCTCAACATAAAAAGGGGGGATAATGCGATTAGAGCTATTGCACTTTGCTCGTAATTTAAAGCACCACCAGCATGAGTTTAGACAAATATTAAGAAGGCATTTATTTTGTGAGCGGTCAAGTGACAGCTCATGTTCTCAGTCAATACAAGCTCAGACTTAAAGATTATGTGTGTGTTTTTTTTTTTTTCAAGCTCATTATTGGACACATACGTTAGCAGCTAATGCCCATAAATATTAGAGCACTTGTTAATTGGAGAGCAGGTTAAGAAAAGAAGAAGAACATGGGGAAAAAAAGGAAATACAAACACAGATGGAGGATGTGCTGTTAGAGGGATCTAGATTGCCTGGAGATTTTATAGATTAAGACTTGAGACATAGAAAATAGATGCACAAGAAACCACTGATATGTTATCTGTGTCTCTGAAGGCTTCTTGGTGGAGAGATTGGTCAGAGAGAAGGGCAGCTGGTTCACAGGCTGACTCATAAAAGAAAAACAAAATCTGTTTGTGCTGAAAATATCAATTTATAGCCCAGCACATTTTACTTTTTTAATCAAGAAAAATGTGGTGATATAGTAAGAGTGATTAAAATTGCATCTATTTACATCGAAGCAATTCAACAGATCGTGACTGTGATGAGCTCAAACATATTCTGATGATGGCATTGTTTTAGGGAGGATATTTGTTGTTGCTGCTGCCGCTGTCATCCCTGAAAACAGGCTTTTTGGTTCACTGGATATCATCCTCTGCTCTCAGAGGGAGAATTAGGAGCAGCCTTGGGATACAGCCCACAGCCTTGGCAAGCCTCAGAAAGCCTTGTGAGATGTTGAGGAAGAGTGAAATGTCAGACATTAGACCATTTAGGAAGAAATGGATTGTTTATCCTGAATGTTAAAGATGGGGCATTTTGTGCTGTGGTGTGTTTCAAGAAAATACCTTTTTTTAGAGAACTAGGTACAGTGTCATCAGGATTCATTGTTTCTGAAGGTAATGAGATAATAAGAAAATCTCCAATTGAGAAAAAAAACATTCCTGGGAGGATTTTTTTGCTGTGGCTAAAGTGATAATGATGAAAAACATAGTTCAATAATATCAGCTCTGGTTGAGGGGCCAGTACAGGAGATTACCATGGCTACAAGAATTGTAATTTAATAGTACAACAAATATGTAGTCCTTGAGCAGCAGCTTTTATTGCAGAAACTGATAAATCTGTTTACAGTGCAACTAAAGGAGCTTTTTTGATAAAGCAATTTGCACAAGAAGCTGGGAGCACAACAGCGGTGTTCATCTGTGTAGTAGAGGTTACTGATGATTAGTACTTGATGACAGCCATTAGTTTCTTCTTTTACAAGTGGTGGAGTACCAGTCTTTGGAAAGGTAGCTATTGCAATAGCTTTGATTTTATAGTTAAGTCATATATGATTGGAATGCTCTTTAATCGGAATATTAGTGGTTCATAAAAGAAACAGATTCATCAAGTTTTTACCTCAAGAAGAACTGCCAAAAAAATGAATACATTATCCTACAAATATGCAAGCAGCAGCAGATATGCATTATAAACCCAACCAAATATTAGTGCAATCATCTTTTACATCACAGCTACTGTGAATCTGTACCAATGTTCATGTCACTTACAGCCGGGCATCTTACCAGCTGCTGTCGTGAGGACAGAGGAGGATTAATGAGGCTATACTCTTCCAGTTAACTGGAGGTTAGTCAAAAAAAAGTAACGACAACAACTTTATTAATTATAACAAAAAAACGGTCCATTACAATAAAATCAGCAATGTTATTTAATGATACATTATTGACAAACTCTGTGGGCAAACTCTGGAGGTGTACTGACCTTCGTCTGCTGCTTTCCATCTGACAGCTGGCAGTGACCTCCAGATCTTGTTCCATTAAACATTAAATGGTCAACTGGTGTGAAAAAAAAAAGAAATAAATGTTTTCATAACAAGTTGCTGCAAGGGCACACTCACTACAATTTCAGTAATCACTTTAGAATTAAAAGCATCCCCTTTTCACCCCATGCTTTTGCCAGTTGAGTGCTTTTAATGTGAACAAGCATCTTCTGTTTGCATAAGCAGAAACTTAATAGCACCCTGACATGCTTAAAGGAAACAAACAGTACATCACCACACTGTCATCATTGATGAAAATAGGGCAGGATTAAATATGTCTTTGGTAGTTACTTGTCAGTGACTACTTATATAAAAAACCTAAAGAATCAAGTGGAGAAACATAATAAATGCAGATGCTTTCACACAATGCAATGGAGCTGTTCGTTTGCAATTTTTTTTTTTGGGGGGGGGTGGGTCATGCAAACAAAGCTGAATGCTTGTGGATGACTAAGTTATAACTTAACATTGTGTGGGGCTGGAGCTGATCTCCACTGACTATGGCCAAGACAGGGTACACTGAACAAGTCATGAGTCCATCACATGGGAAAACAAAAGAGAAAGAGACAACAGTATGTACTCAGATTCACCTTTTTACTGGAGTCACCATTAAAACTGTGTTTGGAGTGTGAGAGGAGAATGGAGTACCTGGAAAACAAGCAGACTTCACAGAGAACACCCCACAAGCCCAGACTAGAACCATGGATATTCTCAGTTACACAAGAGTGGTAACTATCACACCACCATCTGTCAGCAGAACAAGCTGGTTTTGTCAAGATGGTTGGGGATACGCTGTTATATAAGGTTTACTGTCAACAGTCACAAAGACTCATCAGCTTTAACTATGGAGGCATTTGGAGAAAACATCAATGACAAAAGAGAGCTAATGTAAAACAGCAACTTTTCCCCTCTAATGGAAATAGTTGAAATTATCTGTTTGGAAAATGTCTTCGGGTGAAGATTACAAAAAGAGATTTATTGTTGATGAATACTAGGCTCCTCATCCAAGGAGATATGGGGAAGTTTCAACTGCTGGCCTACAATCATCTTGGCTGCAGTTAGACCTGCTGAGCAGATTTTTCATGCTTTCCCCATGAGGGAAAGATGAGAATTTTAAAATGAAATGGTAAAACCCACCTTTCTCCAGAAATCTAAAATTCCCTGATATTCCCATACTACATGAATAAAGGAGCCTAGAGTTCCTGGGGGCAGAAAGAACAATATGAATCTTGGACCAGTCTAATTCTCGGTGAAATGTATGACCTGTAACAAAATCTTTAATTAATATATTGATGATTTGGGTTTTTCGAGGCACCAGCTACATTGTTCCAAATCAAATTCCATTCCAGTTTTTGTCCCACCTCATCTAATATATATTTTCACCCAAGTCTTCAAACCAGGTTTGTGCATATATTTTTTAACTTGTATATGTATAATTCCATTTGTTAAAGAGGAATGTATTGTACATGGAATGAAAACAATAAAATAAGCTTCATAATACCTGTGGACTCCACCAATAACAAGAAAATAATTTTCTCGAGTTAGGTTGACTGGAGTTGTGGGTCCAGGAAAAGGTCACCCTGAATCAATGCAGTGATTAAAAAAGGTACAAGCTTCCCTCAAAGAAATTCCTATCGAATTTTTCAGTCCTTTTGACATCTTTACAGACTTCTCCACCAAAGGCCTCACATGTGAATGCCCACACTCTAATAAAATTAGCTTTTCATTAGTTGTTTTGATCTGAAATAGCTGCTTATACTGCTGACCTCCAATCTAGACACTTCAGTCCTGCAACCTTTAGCTCCTTGTTTCTTTAGTCTGTGTGGTTTCGTCCAAGCACTTTTCCCACGGGTGAAATTTCCAAGCACACAAGCCTCACTCCTGCACAGTGTAGCACACAGTGAGTGATGCCAGAGAGGGAAAGTGCTCCATACGGCTCTCCAGCAGACTCAATATATTGCATTTACCCTCACATATTGTCCACAAAGTTTACTTGACTGAACTAAAGATAGAAAAAAATAAGTGTTGGAAAAGTAGTTGTTGACTGGGATAGAATACCCTCAGGTGAAGCCCATGTTTTTTTTTTCCTCAATATATAAGATGTGTTTGCCACTCTTTTATTTGTGTGCCTTTTTGTGTTTCTCTGTCCACAAATCACTTTTCAACAATGCCACAAAAAGAATGGTCTCTTATTTTATGATGTCTTTCAAGCTACATTAGTCTCCTGTGAAGGCTAAAATATAAGCAGCTGAATCACAGGTCACCAAATCTGTAACCCTCATTATCTTGGAGAAGAATGGAAAAATTGATATGGCATGATTGACAGGTCTCTGTGGCGGCATGGACATTGAAATCCTTCTCAGCCGGATGCTATTGACACAGATTGACTAGAGACAGATGGGAGTGAATGAAAGAAAAAGCGTGATCTCAGCGATGTCCATTTGTTGATTTCTTTGGTCTCCAGAGCACCCATTGTTCTTGATTACTTTGGCTCCTAGTGACCTGATTAATCACTGAGTTCCTGAAGAAGTGGTGCTTGTAAAGTAGTGTTCTATTCAGGGACTCCCAATTAAACCAAACAGAAGTAAGATACTCCAACAGGAACATTTGTGTGCACATGTGAACACACAAAGGAAATAAGCCTGGGTACAAAGTGTTTCAAAGGACTTTGAGTTGGACGACAGATTGAATCCGTGACCTTGTTAAATTCAGAATCCGAGCACTTTGTGGAAAAAGAGGATATAATTACTGAAAGAGGGATGAAGAAGAAATATGGAGAAATATAAAACTCCTAAATGGAGGATGTTCATGTATAGATTAGAGGTTCACAGGTGGGAATGCAAGTGTGTTGATCGGCAGATCGGGCAGGTGCAAAGGTAGAAATAGCCACTGAGTCCAGTGAGAGTGAAGGCAGCTGACTGTCATGCCAAGGCCAGGGAATCCCTCACAGCTCAGTCTGTCACCCCTCTAAGCTCCTCTGGCATTTCTGTTCGCCACAATCTTTTGATCAGCTCATTATGTCTCGCTGTCCCCTCTGTCATCTATCCAGCCCTATCTCTTTATCCCTCCATGGGCATCAGATCACTCAGTTACACTGTGCGCCCTTTTCGCCATACTCTCTCTTCAAGGGGCACGTCAAGCTTCGGCGAAAATTGGCCTGTGGGTCCGCTCTCCGCATAAGATGATGAAAATTCACTGTAACCATAAAAATAATGGGAGAGGAGCAGAAAGAATAAGGTTATAAAAGAGTAAAATAAGACAGTTGTTGTCATGTTTGTTTGTGTGAATGCAGATTTGGGTCAAAATTAAATAAATCAGGCCTGGCTTTTTGTGACTCTGAAACATCAAAAAGAGAAAAACAAAAGATTTTAACATTTTCTCACATCATCTACTCTCTCTGTGTGTCATAAAGACTTCTAGGAGAACGATTTCTTTTTTTTCTCCCCCTGAGTCTAATGGTGTAGTTATTAGTGTATGGGAATTAATGATTCATCATATTTTGGAGATATGCAGTCTTCCTCCCAAATGCGGCATAATCCCCCTCACCCCCTGCATCACTCTCATTACAAAGTGAATATAATAAACTTAATGGTTTGCAGCAGAGACAAATCAAAAATCCCAAAGTGCATTTCAATAAAACTGTATTCATAAGAAGAAGTTCTCCTCTGAAATCCCTTTTATCTGGAAAATAACAGTATTCATCCCATTCCATGTCGTCCCATTCATTGCTTTTATAAATGGTGCCATGGTCATTCTGACACCAGAATCCCAAACAACCTGACAGAGCTTGAGTGGCTTTGCAAAGATGAATGGAGTAAAATTGCAGAGTCCAGATTTGGAAGCCTTACAAAGAGCTATTCACACAGACAAATGCTGCGATTACAGCAAAAGGCGTAGACTTGTATTCACTTTTTGGCATTAAAAAAAGATAGCCCTCCTACTTTTTTGCACATTATCGTCAAAGACGTTGATTTGCACTGACAATACTTCCATTTATAATTCAGTCATCCACATTGGAGAGCCACTCTACATGTTGGAATTCAGCTTCAGGCGGTGATGTTTCTCATAAGGAGAAGCTCTTAAGGTACACTGTCATCTGCTCTCCCTGAATGAAGAATGACCAATCGTGGCAATATTTCTTTTGGTGGTGGTATGTTGGTGTTATATCCTTCAGTGAGAGTGGTTTATGATAGCAAACTTTCCAAACCGTAACAAAGATGCACTGATACTTCTTTCCTTTCAAAACAACACAGCATGTCTACTGCTAAGATCCAGAGGTACTTAAACCAATAAAGATGGACCAGAAAACAAGTTACAATGGCACTACTATTAAAAAAAAAAAAGTTATTTTGCAGAGTTCCATAGAGACTTCAATACTTACATTTGCGTCACAAAAATAACAGCTCAAATTCTGGTAAACATTATTTTCTGAAGACACCATTCTACATTACTAGGTACTAGTGTGACTTGAAAATTTTGTTATTTTTCAAAATTAAAATGTGTTTCATCCTCTTCATAAAGTTACACAATTCTTTCCATAAACAAGAAATGAATGATTTTATCTGACCTCTTGCCAGACAAAGGGTCAGTTTACAGTCACTGGTAAGCTCAGAGTTAGAATGTACATTTAGTTAAATAACTAAATTTCCTTGTCTTACCTTTTTTGCTTGGCCACCTGTTTAAAGGACTGCGGAAACATATTTGGCTTTTATTGGTCCTGTGTGTGTCTTCCAGCAGCTGAATAGTGAAGTTTATTTGTAGTTTGTCTTTAAGCTGTGAAAGTTCTTCTAACCACTATATGACTAGGATATCTCCACAAAGAGATATCATAGAGGGTCTACGAGTTATTGTTATTAGAAGTATGCTTGTCAAATCCTGTCAACGGGGCCAGTATAAAAATAGAGCAATTAACTGTTAGGACTTGTCTTAATATCATCATCTCCATTGTTATAAAGAAAACACATAGCAGAAACTATGAAGTCAAGGATTTTGTAACTAACAACATGTATACAATCAAGACTTGACCACAGTCAAGGTGAAAATACACACAAACAAGGTCGTGTTACATGACTAGCACATACTTCCATACTGCTCCTTTTGTAAGACAACATTGTCAAGGACCTGAAGGCCTCTTATAAAACAGGCATATGAATATTCAAACCGATGGTGGGTGCTCAGACACATGGTGAAGGGGACAGCTGCAGTCAGAGAATATGGTCCTCCTCCTTTTATCCCTCTCTTTGTCCCTCATTCCTTTTATTGCCCCTTTGTCGTGTATTTTCTCAGATCTGCTCCATTACTGTCATCTTAAGCATCTCGGGCTTATCTTTGAAAAGACAGATGAGGGGAGCTGAGGATATCAAAGAGCCTCCCCACAACACACATTTGGACACGTCCTGCTCCAAATCTTAAAATATATAATACACAAGCCTCCTCCTTTTGGTAAGAAGAAGAAAAAAAAAAAAAAAAAAAACCTTCCATCACGTCTGTACGTGTTGTGTATGCGGAACTCCCCCGGGCCCACAGGTTTTTCTGTCAGACCACTCTATCCTTGATAACTCTGGTGTGGTTTCTGTTAGACAGCATGCTGCAGAATAATGGCTCATTTTTTAGTACTGCAATAATACATGTCACGGTTGAATTGAGGAAACGGGTACAGATGTGTCTTAGCAACATTTTGTTGATGAATTTAGGTTATACAGCCAGTGTTTTAAAAAATATCTTCCCAAGGGGGAAAATATGAGCAACATATCAACATCATAAAATAATAATTTTGAAATAGATCTTCCACCCCTCACATTGATATAATTTAATTATTTGCCAGTGATTTCTTGGGCTGGCCACAGTTCATCCAATCACCTTCAATATGTCTTTGTCAGACAATCCAATGACTGTGATCTGTGCTGTAAGTCTGATCATACCAAGCAGTCACAGATGTACAGAATAAAAAAAAAGACAACTAAGGCATTTACACATTTTGTTTGACAATTAACCATAACCAAAAGCACAATGGCTTTTATTAGGTGAGCATATGACTCACTTTAGATATTCAGACTCGATAGAATGAACAGTGACAAAGAAGTGGACTATCATTACAGTTGTGTGGAAATGTAAACAGGAAAGTCTCTGATGTCAACGCAGGAAATCAGAAATGACATTACTAAATCTGGAAAGTTAGAAAATTGCATGATCAGGGAAACCATAATCAAAAGATGTATTACAAATGACATTGTCATCAAGCATATAAATCAAGTGATGAAAAAAAGAGTTCCTGTCTGTGTTGAAGGCTGTTTCTATTCGTCCCATGGCTTTTGGGGTGCAGTTCCATGTATATGTCCATAAAAAAGAGCATGATAATTCCAAAAGGTTATCAAGGTAAGTTATAGCAAGTTTTATGTCTCAAAATTGTCTCAAAGTTTGCACATTAATTGTAAAAAGGTATATGTTTAACAGTATTCACATATTTTTTTTTCAATCTAGAGAAAGGCTTTCTCACTTTGGAAAAGATTATAAAATCCCCAATACGTCATTGTCATTTGTTATTTATGATGCATGAAGACTGGAGACACAAATAAAAATCTATATTTGAATGATCCTATATATTGAGACTCACAGCCAAGACAAACTGTAAAACCTGTGGGAGGCGAACACACGAAGGTGGATCTACTGTGAAATGTGAAAAAGTGAAATTCATAACAATACTTCTTTACTTTGGGAAAATAATACATTTAGGGTTTTTTTTTTTCGATTTTAGACCACATTTATTCTGCAGCACATCCAGTTTGCCTCCAGATGTAGAAGCAGCAACAAAAAATAAATAGAATAACTAAAAAAGAGTTAATATTGAAAATATTTCTCCATCTCCTAGTTAGATCAGTTGTCCCTGTGTCTTTCTTAGTCATTTCTAATGTAACAGCAGCAATAACAACAGATCCAAGCAGATGGAAATGCTGACATGTGCAAGGAACCCACAAAGCTGCAGTGATTGATTTATTGTGTTTATGATTTTTGGTGTGATGGAGGAGTTCTGCACTGCAGCTTGACAGAACAATTGGTTGGAGGGTCGAGATGGTGCACTCAAATTCTCCTGAATCTGGAATTGAAAGAACTTTCAGACGCCTCGGAATTGCAGATAGCCCGGTGGAGTCTGCAGACACAAATTTCATGTGATCACTTGTAAATAGCATGTGCCCAGTCTGTCTCCACTGATCTGACTTCACTCACAACTCTGATTCAGCCTGCAGACTGAATTCAGTTCAATGTGGTTAATATTGTGTAAAGTTACAGAGCATCTGTGAAGTCATCATAGTTTTGAAGGTTCATGTTTAGGGAACTGGTGAATATTGATCAAATTAGAAGGTTTACAGCCAGCATCACATACAACGTACAAAGTACATCCATTGATGTGTAAATCAGATGTTCATTTTATATGTAGTGTAGATATAGTAGAACATTTTAGATAAAAGAAAGTGTGTTCACTTCTGTAAATTCCTGAAAAATGTCCAGTTTTTCAGACACTATTAAGTATGTGTTTACAGTAACTGGCCCTTTTCACTCTGGTACTTTATTGCATATGATATAATCACAGACTGCCTAGTAGGTGGCACCACTTTGCTCACAAACGGAGACTCTAATCTGCCCACATAATGAAGAAAACTTCCCCATTAAATGCCAAATTGGAGGCAGAGTGAAATATGTAAAACCTGCATTTATGTGTTTGTGTGTGTGCGTGTGTCCAATAAACCTTTGTTATACTAGTGGATTTGTGAGGCTGCTCTTTATATTCTTAAAATGAAAAAAAAACTAAAACAATATATAGGATTTTGTTATAGCTCAATGAAAACCAAAACCAAAAATAACATTATTCCAAATAGTTTTTCCTAAAAGACCTGAAAAGAGACATTGATTCAATCATGATTTCATTCTCAAGATTTTTTAAGTAATTTGAATCCAACTGAAGATACATTAGTGTGGACATGGGAAAGCATGTTGAGTAACGTCTGATAAGTTATATAGATTATATAGGTTGTATAGATATATATTATTGTGGTTTATAGTCAAATTTTCAATCTATACAAAGAAAACCTACTTTAAATATTTCGATTTTAAAGCATTTCTAAAGAAAATATGTGATTTAATTATCTCTGGGCTGAACCATGTAAATGTAAATAAAATATGCTCTCCTCCTGTTTAATGTTGTTTGGTCAAAGCCTGAAATGCCACAGAATACAGGATTTGTGTAACATGTTTACAACTGTTACACTCAGAAATAGATGGCAAGGTTTCACTGCTGTATTACCAATCTCTCGTCGCTGTCATCTGCTGCTTAGTTCTGGGTCTTGGTGTCATGTCATACTCTTATCTCTTAGTGAATAATCTGATTTGGGACCAGCGTTATCTTTATTTAAAAAAAAAAAAAAGTAGTAGTCATTATCTGACACCAATGCCTTAATTCTATAAAACAAAATTACCTTCACCAAGGAGGTTATGTTTTTGCCAGGGTTTGTTTGTCTGTTTGTTAGCAGGATTACGCAAAAACTCCTGACGGGATCTTCCTAAAAAAAAAATTCAGAAGATGTATCTTGACCCACCTTAGATTCCATTGAATTTTGAGAGTGATCCGACAACCATCTGGATCCAAAAAAATAATCAATGATCCTGTTTTTCCCCTTTACTTATCATTGAACAGTTTTAAAAAAAAAAAATCACATCTCTCCATGATCATATCTGATTAACTTGTAAAAATTCAGTAATCTGTAGGATGGTCATATCTAGTAGGGTGCCAAATTTCATCCGGATTGTATCCAGCATAAGGTCAGGAAAAATTCCAGAATTTAAAATTGGAAACCCCATTTAGCAGTTTCAAAAGTCATAACTCATTGAATTTTGTTTCAATTCTTTTAAATTTGACATGTATAATTGGAGGATCATTGACCTGAATTGTGCCAAATTTCGTCTGGATCTGATCCAGATTAACGACATGAAGGCACTTTGAAGTTGGGAAATTTTACCTTTGAAAACGCCATTTGGCAGAGGTCTGCACTTTCAGAGTGCTTTTCTAGTTTATTTTTCAGAGTGCTTTTCTAGTTTATTTTTCAAACACATTTTGGGCCCCACAAGTGTAGTGTAGTGTCAGTTTTTGGGAATCCCAGAGAGGGATATACAACATGCACAGACACAAACTCACACAGACACTTACATTGATTAGACTGGTTAGCCATGCTGTGGTTACAGACAGAATAACTGAACTGTCCTTGACACCTGTTAACTCTAAGTGGAGCTTTCTGACCTCCATGGTTCAAGTCATTTAAGTAGACGCATTCAAGCAACACTGATTTTTCTTGGGGCTCTGTAAGGAGAATAGTGTGGGCACAGAGGACTTGTTTTCTTCTTCTGCACTTAATGGCACTGACTTTTAATGCAGGAAACACACTGGTGGAACTAATCATATTAATGATTCCTCCAGTCCATTTAATGAGCCACATGAGTAAAACAGCATGCACACAGCCACTGCTCCTAAGGCACGAGATTATAATAACCCAACAGTAATTGATAGAACAATTGTGTTATGATTTCATCTCCACAAAAATAACTAATGTCAAAAATTAAAGAATTTCAATCATGACTTATTCTTCTGGAAATTAGCATCGATAAGGTGTTTCAAGAGACTTCCTATTAAAACACAAATATCATGAAGTGATTAATAGATCCATCGTAATTATGGCTGAGGCTGAAATGTCAAAACTGTCTTTGCTGGCTTTGTTTGCATTGTAAGCACAACTGTTAACAGGGACAGTAGAAAGTTTGACCGCACCTCAGACGGAATTTAAGATTTTTAATTCTTCTTGTAATAACTGCACAGTAACAATACTATTAATCAATTAATTAATTAATTAATAGCACAGACCAACAAGGAGATTGTGCTGTGTTGCAGCTCTAAAACCAACCAGGATGTAACACTGTTGTGTTGTTGTTTTAGTTTATGTAACTATGAATTTAACCTTCATGATGGTTTTATTACAGCTGTCTTATAAACATTGTTTTTCTGTGACTTTTTCACTATGAAAGTTCAAAAATAAGCAATAAGAAATCACAGAAGGTTGAATCAACTTTAACCTTCTGATTCTTCAAGTCAGGTCCAGAATCTGATTTGTATTGTTCCTGTTTCCATAAAAAATTATGATATTATGTCAACTGAAAAGTGGATTTGGTCCACTTTAAATGAAATTATTATTAACCCTTAATATATGCTCATGAATCACATTCTTGCCAGATGTCTTTCAATATGACCCCAGTCTGAACCATCATTTGAATTTTCATCCTAATAAACAAAGAATGAATTCTCTATTCACAGAAGAAGAAGCAGCTTCTGATCCACAAAAGGCCATTGTTCAAATTTATTCTACTTTTCTTCATCTTCTTCTCTTTCACATTTGGTCATACTGTTATTGTTGTTATTGTTGTACAAAACATCCATACTAATTGTGTGTGTGTGTGTGTGTGTGTGTGTGTGAGACATCTCCCTAATTCACTTGTTAGCTTTGTTGCCTTTATCACCCTTATTAGTGCACAGTGCAGATTGACCTGTAGCAACACACAGAGGTCTAATCATGCAGAATACAAGAGAGCTCAGGGGGGGTGTAGGGCATTTAAGCTATACCATTAAAGAAACTACACGTAAAGCTTGTTAAAAGCGTTCCTCTGAGGAAGCAGATGATTTCACACTATTTGCTGCAGATCATTTGCAGTCATGACAGCAAACATTCAGTATTCAGAGCTGATGAGCTCCGAATGTTTGTTTGTGGTTTACAATATCCAAAACTGACACGGGCTGCAATAAAGATCTGAGGAAGTTTAGGTGGTTTGGTCTCACTCTAAGACAAACATTCCAGCAGTAGTTATCCTCCATAAGAGGCTATTTAGTCAGAAAGAAAAGAATCTATCACTCCATCCTTTGTGTGAGCTCCACACATGCCCAAGTTTTGTTTATTCACACAGGTTTTGTTTATTCACACATGCAAATTGTGGAAATATGAAACAAGAAGTCGTAATTTTCTAGAATGTGACATAGACACACTCCCCAAGGTTTCCAAACCGACATGAGCCAAACAAACTTACAGAAAAAAAAATTACTAATCACAATGACAGAAAGGTTTTCGAGCAAAAGAATATGCAAATGTAGATGAAACTCATCAGAGTAAAACTCAAAGTCATAAACGGATGACAACAACACCAAAAAATACAGAAATTGTTCAAGCCTGCACAATAGAGTTAAAATAACCTTAAGCAAACAAAGCAAGTGCAAATAGTCTTCAACAGATCAGTACATGTATCATAAATTCCATATATATCAGGATCACTGCTTTGTTTGTGTGCTTGTGTGTGTGTTAGAAAGCTATGACTTCTGATGCCGCTAATGACCAGCTCTGACACTCTGTGGGTGGTGTGAGGGGAATTTCTGTTTATCCTTCCTTTGAACGGGCACGAGGCAGAGATCTTTCTTTGCTATCAGCTTTGACATTCGCTAGGATGAAAAACCAAGCATGACAGCAGTCACAAATATCGGTTTCTTTTGTTCCACATGCGTATCTGTATCCAATGTGTGTGAATGATCCAGGTGACTGTTTAATTCTTTCAGGTCACGGCCATCAAATATCACTTGAATACTGTTTCACATTTGTATCAATTTCCATGGTTTTTATGTTATATCCATGGGCTGGTAGTTCAGTTATCAACACATCTGGTTCAAACAATTGCAAAAACGAAAAAAAATGAAGATATTTTTCATATTGAATCCTCTCATTTTCATGATTCTTCTCACTAACTTCATAACCAGTAGAAACACATGTGTAGCTTAAAATGTCTCATCCGCACAACAGATTAAACTCGAGGGGGTGTTTACCCCAAATACAGCATAATTCGATACTGAAAATGTGACAGTCTGGAATATGCTCCCTCTATTTTGAAATGTTTTCAAATATTTAATCACATGGATGCTTTTTCAAAATCTATCATGGGGCCTGGGCCTAATAACATTTACATTTTTCTCCTTTATTAGCCTGATATTTGGTATTCTGACACCTTTCCATAGTATTGATCACTGCAGTAGTTTAAGCTACAGACCAGGTGGTGTGGAGTTCACGCCCATCAATGAGCCTTGGAACCCCATGAGTCTGTCATTATGTCATGGTTTGGGTTTACTGACAACTGCTGACACCGCACAAGAGCTTCAATTTAAGAGATGTGCTGATCTGGTCATCTTACCGTCACAATTTAGTTTTGGATCATTTTTCCTATCCAACTTTTGAGAAAACATTTTTTTTTTCAAATGCTCCTATATAGAGTATTAGTCTCAGTGGTTACAATGTTATGGTTGATCAGTGTTAACTCCACTGGTTTTTCAAACACTGCATGACTGTACACAGCTGAATATAGATTTCTCACTGTCTGATGTAACCACAGAGGCCATCTTTTCTGTCTGCTGAATTAATTATACCTGTGTTATCAGGCTAGATTTATATTTTGATAGCCATCAGCTTCAAAGGCCATTTAATGGAAACCAGATTAGAAGAGAAACTTCCTGGATCAAAACATTTCAAGGTGACTTGATAAATGCTAAATTCCAGGTGTGTATTCATGCTTCAGAGGTTACAGTTTGCTAAAAGGTCAAAAGATAATTACATAGCACAGTGGTGACATGCTGAAATAAATTTGTATAATATGTACAGTAGCTGCAAATTTCATTAGGTGTTACGTTTACAGAAGTTATTAAAGGAGTAATCCAGTACTGCCAGCCTTATCTTCCTTCAAGATTAATGATAAGCATCAGGTAATGCTGCCAGTGACTCTCTCTTATCTTCCCCCCTGCAGCAGTTGGTTTGATAGCACATGTTGAAAAGAAAAAGATACCAATATCTTGATAAATAGCTTACATAGAATGAGAGGCAGTCAAAACATGCTACATTTTTAATTAAAAATCGAGCTGAAATAGCATTTCCTTGGTCCAATTATTATTGTAGTGTTCAGCGTTTTGTGAAGAAGTCTTCATTTTCATTAAAGGTAAATGATCTGATGTCACGCTCGCATCGCTCTGGTGAATATCCACTTTAAATGGAAGCAATTGGAAGAAAGGCCAACAATTATTTACTGCTTAATGCATCCTGAAGATTTATCAAAATACTCCAAATATCATTACATTTCCTCTTCTGATTAGTTTTTGTAAACAAATTAATTCACTCACTCTAGCAATGCAACAGGGACTCTAAAAGAACTTGAAGCTTCCACAAATACTTGTCATATTACCAATATTTGATGTGTTGAAGCACAAAAGGAAAACATAATAGTCCTACAAACAGCCCAGAGGAAAAGAAAATTCAATTATTTGTCCAGCCTATTTCTCCCAGAGCTCAATTTAACATCAACTTGAGAGTTTTTTTGTTTTTTTTTAACAATATCTTGGAAAGGCAGCCTTTCTTACTTCTTTGCTTGATCCCGACCTAAGAATTGAAAGAAGTAATTTCCGCCATCTCAGCACACGGATGTTTATTTGTTGGAAATAATCAGCTTATGATAAGAAAAAAGAAACAGTCACACCAAAAGGGAAAGTCAATTGGCTTATAAATAAGACAACAGTTTAAAAGAAAAGAGACTGAGGATTGTCTCACCTCCAAAAGCTCTTATCATTTATATAACACAGCCTGGCTGTGCCTCCTGGTGTAGATATACATTTTGTTTTAACGTGACTAAAATCATAGCTCTGATGTCATTATTGTGTAACCAGACACTGAAAATTCAACAAAAGTTTTCGGTTTTTGTAACAACTGGGCATAATTAAACTAAACATGACTAGACTCAGCTTTCAGCATTTTGTGTGTGACCTAAGAAAAATAACAGCATGAGTAACGTCATGTGCAAACAAAAGTAATGAACTGAGGCTTTAGCATGCTCAAAGGGAGCATGCTAAAGCCTCATGACAATGTTCTGTTGGAACTCAATCGCCTCCATGTTTGTTTGCTTGGACCATGATTGGATGGAAACCTGAGCCATCACAACCTCAAAATGAAATGTGATATGGAGTTGGATGTGTGGATCCAGGAAATTGTGTTGATAAAAAAAAAAAAAAAAGAAAAGAAAAAAACGCAATGTGGGAGATGATGATGAGATGTAAATCACGGAAAAAAATTCTTATGGAATACATCAGGCCAGAATCTTGAGAGTCAGCTGAGTCTTTCATCAAATAGAAACAATAAAAATGTCTTCATTGCATGTTGTAGATGAAATCATAAATTCCACCCAGGTGAGATTGCACAATTTCAGATATGCCTGATGTTCTATATTCCTGAAGGGAAACCCACTAAAAGGATAATTGCATTTGATTCTATTTTTGCACATGCAAACCGGTAATAGATCAGGCTCTTCTATAGCTGAAATGCTGTAACCAGAAGACACGGGACAAGCTATGTGACACATGAGATGAGGACACTGTACAACAGACAGGCGACAAACCGGGACAGCAAACAGCCTGTATGTACAGGGAGGAAGGAGATTGATGAGGCCCAGATGGAGACAATCAGGAACAAGGATCAAGCAGAGGCACGCAGAGGCAGTGTGACACCACATCTGGAATGACAGCAGACAGGGCAACCAGATATAACAGAATATAGGATACCTTAACGCCTGCTGTTTTTAGGTCAACCCAGTTAAATTTTGAGTGTGATCACGGTGCAGCGGGTTGAAGGTGAACACTCTGTAGTGTTTATCAAAGCAAGACACCAGCGGGTTTCAATGCAACTCCAGGCACACACGTTTTCTATTTTTCTTGTTTATCTCAAAGTGGACAAAACAATTTGTCTCAGATTGATTTCTTCTCATAGGGGAGTTTGTGGATCATGATAGATTACAAAGCATGTTCCCTAGATAGATCAATCAGCTGCTCTAAATAAGCAGCTGATTGATGAAATAATAATCATGAAATAAGATGATGTGAGAAAATACTGTTGCAGGCAACAACCTTTTCCCATTGGATTGAGGTCGCACGTTCAATATGTATTTTCAATTACAGTTATTGAATAACCAGATTTAGTGTTCAAGCTAATACAGCCAAGTGTGCCAATGCAATATTCTAAGAAGAATGATTCTTTTGGGAACAGAATAGGCATCTTGGGACGGTTCAATTTGCGATTCCAATCTACTCACAAGGAGAATTAACTCATTATCAAAGTTATAAATATTTTCTTTTTTTGTTAGATTTCCGTTCATAATTTCAAAAAAGTTAATATGATACTCTTAAAGATTTATGTTGGATTGTTATTCTCATTATGTGCCATTTTCTATATTATAGAAATATATATATATTTCTATATTTTGTCTCACAATGAGGAAGGGGAGCACATGCACATGCATTCAATTTTGTACTGTATGTTTTGGATCAAAAATCTAAAACGTGTTTTTTTCATGCAACTCTGTGCTTTAACATTCAAAACATGAACTTCAACACATTCATTCCAATAAGTGTAGTGGGGCAGAGAGACACCTGTATTATAGGATAGCACAACAAGTGCTTTAGTGGTTTTTTTTAGTTCTTTCTCATTAACAGATATGAACTGAGACAATAAATTATTATAATTTTGACTGCCCACCCACCATTGTTCTTGTCACCACTTTAAAAGATGAAAGTTTGTGTTCTCTAAATCACGTGAATAGGAAAAGAAAAAAGTTACATTGAAATTTGCCACTGTGTCAGTCTAAATCCATATGGAACACGGTACAAACTTGACATTTTTATACCTGGTTGAAAAAGAAAAACATTTTGACTGTAGCTTTGTAGACCTTTCACCTACAAAATTAGTAAAGAGGGCTCTAATGTGTATCTGAACCAGAAAACAAAGACATTAGAAAAAATAAGATTTCTTTGCCATTTCCCATTTCTTGAGTGCCACATCGGGAAGCTGTCTTTATTTCACTTAAGCCATTTATTCTATCCTGACACACACAAAACTGTTGACTGTTTTTTGACCTCATCTCTCAGGCATTGAAGGTATATTCTTTGGACTCTCTACTTTCATGTGATGGTGTGTTTCGTGTGTTGCATGAAGAAGTTTGCACAGAAGTTAGTTTGTTTTGTAACTGACTTTTTAACGCTGAATAAATAGCTTTCATTCTGAATTTTGTTTGATTTGCAAAAAGTTGTGAGCAACTTGTAGCTGAGGGTCAGATCATCTTGGAGCTGCCTAGTGTGTGTGTTTATTATTTATACTGCCTATAACTAACTCGGCCCCCTGTACTCTCAGAGTTCTCTGGCTTAATACCTCAATAATGGAAGGATTTTTGCATTTCTATAAAATGTGCTGACGGTCCACAAGCTTCAGCAATTTTTGTGCACTTCCCTTTCATTTTCTGTCCATCTTTTATTATATATACATTCAATTTGACAGGCTGGACTGCATGATGCTGAGACCTCCCACCGCACAGCAAGAACATTTTCAAATCACGACCCAGAACATGATAAAGCGGGATGGATGGATGAATGGATGGAAGGCAGGAATGAGGGAAAGAAATCCCGTCACTGGACAGTGACAAAGAAACCCCCGGACGGCCGTTTATTGGAAAGACATTTTAGTTTTAACAGTTTATTACCACTGTGTAGGTTCTCTTATGGGCTTAGAGAAAATGATGCTGTGGGAAAACTTCTTCACTCCAGCTGTTGTTCTTCACATGCTCCAGTTCTGCGTACGAGTCGCACAGCTCATTATCCTTGCTGCCACCGAAAGCATCTGAAATGCAGCAATTGAAGACTTTGAATGGCTTGTTAACAAGAGTCCAGCAGTTTATCATCCATCTGGTGTGGTCACTAGGTCATCGTTCGTCGCACACAACTGATGTTACAAACTTCTCCTTGGGGCGACGTCCTCACAATCTGTCTCTGGATGTGCCACACACACACACACACACACACACACAAGCATGCATGCACACAAGAACGCACCGTTAACAGAAACACCTCAAAATAAACCATGTCAAAAAATAAATTACAGCTGAGACTTCAACACTATCTTGTGAAGTTATTATACTCTAGCTGAAATTAGTTTTTACGGTATATTTGTGATATCACATTAGTGTTGTAGAAAGTGAATTTACTATCCTCCTAACATTACGGTGAACTTCTCTTTTATGACCTGGTGACATAATAAGCTGAAAATCCTGACTGAAATATGAGTATGAATATAGACAAACTATTTGTGCCTAATGATAACAGAGCTGACTTGCAACAACTTTTATTGGATGTTGTGGGTCTTTTAAGAAGGGTGGGTCTTTTAAGAAGATGTTTAATGAGATCAGCGATGAAAGCTTGTAGTCCATAGCCTACTTCTGAAGTTAAACTGATATGATATTGAAGTGTTAATCAGAGATAAAAACATCTTGTCAGGATCGAATCTAACTGACATGTTGTTGGTTTGGATGAAGCAGCAATTCAATTTATTTTCAACAAAACAGTTCTACATGTTAATCAGGTAATTAGTCTTAACTGCTTCGAGGGGTTAATATGGACGTTTTCTTTAGAGAGAATAAGGTGAGCTGTTATGGTTATTCTAACCATCAACAAGGTCTTTTTAACTTCAGAGTTTTAAGTCATCATATCAGGCCTGAAACTTCCGATTTGAGCTTTTTGTTATATCTGTATTCGTTGGGATGCCATAGGCTGTTTGCATCTGCACTGTCGTCGTAAATTCATGAGGGAGAAAAATAAGGAAGAAAAAAAAGTTTCTAAAGTGAATAACAGTGTTCTACTTCAGTAGCATGTGGGTGCATTAAGGGGAAGACTTTCTAGTGCAAAAGAGGGAGAGGAAACTGTAAATGAGCAAGCGCCCGTGGAGCAGTAAATTCATTGTGTTTACTCGGCAGGCTCAATGAATACAAGCTTCAGATATATGGAGCATTTGCAAAGCCTCCTGGAAAACCTTTCATTTCGCTCTCTTCTTTCCTGCTGTGAGTTCAGCGACGTATCTCGTTTTGCCCTCCCACCACCAACAGCAACACCAACACTGCACCAGCGTAATTCTTTGATTCCTCAATCGCTCCTTGTCCCTTTCTCCACATCTTGCCACATTCAGGCAGCCACATTACAGGGAACGTGGCTCAAATTCAGGCCTCTGACCTTTCTTTAAGTGTCTCTGAGGTTTTATCCTGACAGACACCTGCAGTCTGACCAAGCCAGCCCTTGTTCTTCTTCCTATTATAGCATCACTTTTGTATACACCTTTGTGCTTTATCCAGTGTCAATGTGTAATTAGAATACCAAAAATATTTCTTCAATTTTCCACAGCATGCCTTGCTATGGTGTTGTGTGACAAGAAAAAGACGGATATTTTCCCTTTTTTTTTTTGCCTTCTTCCTTTTAGCCAACTTGAGAGGGGAGATCTCCTGGGAAGCCAAGGCTACGACCAAATGTCACTCAGCATCCATCCGGCTCCCCTGTCTTTGCCTTGCTTGTGACATGACCAATACTGTGCATTCCCGGCACGCTCGACCGAAGCCCCAACAGCTACCACAAACCCAACATTCAGAAAGAGAGTGTTTGTTATATTCCTTGCATCCGCATAACAGTGAGCTGCACAGCCGAGCACAGCAGATGAAGCCCCTTGGATATTATGCAGTTCTTTTTTGAACACATCCCATTAATTGTTTTGAGTGACTGTGATTATGCAAGATGAGTAATTTGCGATGTGGAAAATCCAGAAGAGTGAATTAGCATTATGAAGGTAACTTTCAGATCGGCAGGTGCTTTACTTCATTCGCAAAATAATTGAATCATCTGTTTCCAATTTACACTCATTCTGTGACTACTATCATTCCGAAATGTGAAGATGAGATGCTCCTTGGAGCCACAGCATTCCGCCACAGGAGTAAATTCTGTTTCTAAACTTCAGCTTTTAAAACTATGGCCATGTCCAATTGCACAACCTCACCTCCTAGTGTAAAACCTTCTGTTCAACCTTGTTTCCCTGCTGTCTGATGTCTTTTCAGCCAAAATGTGCAGCCATATGTCCTCAATCCCAGATGAATCTGCCAGATCCCTGCTAGCATGATTAAAACTTCTATTCCCTGAAATGTGCAGTTTCTCCCGCTACTTCTCCTACCCAACCTTTGATACACATAGAGGAACATGATTTGTCATGACAGTAAAGTCGCACTAAGTTCTTTGGGTCTAATAACAAATGAAATATAGATGCATAATTAAATCAAGGAAGTTTGTCAGTCAGCTTCCCTCCGTGTCCACTGTGACCTACTCCTAATCCAATTGCTGCAGCAGTGCTTTATTAAATCACAGATGTCTTTATTTTAATCCTTCCGTGCTGGAGGAGTTAGATTTGATGTTGCTGAAACGGCAAACACAGGATTTGTTTTTCTCTGCATGGACTGAGAAATGGAAACTTAAGCAAAACCTGTAGCTTTTTGATCTCAGCAATGTGGAGTAAGTAAGTTGCAACTCTGCGGTAAATTGAGATTCAGTTGCTGTCATGCTCATTGTTAGTCATTGCAAATTTCTCTTTAATTGGTTATAACATTGCCATGGCATGATTTTCAGATGCACTGGAAAAGTCCAGGTTGTCATGAGCAGTAGCATATTTATAACAACTCAAACAGGAAACATTGTCACTCTGCTTTTGTGTTTAAATTGTATTTTATTGACTTCAGAGATGAACAAATAATGTATAATGATACATTCAACACCTTTTTCTTAATAGCACTTTCATTAAAAAAAAACTACATACCAACAGCAAAGTAATTCAATTCAATACAATTTAACTTTATTTATATAGCGCCAAATACAACACATTCATTTTAAGGCACTTTTACAGAGAAAACCCAACACTTCCACATGAGCAAAGCTCAAATGACTGTGGAAAAGTAAAATGGTCATGGTCAGCATTAGAAAGTAAAGAAAACAGCATACATACCTTTACCCATCTATGTTTTATCTACTTTAGGGACACTCTGGAGCTGTTCCCAGCTAACAATGATCTAGATCAGGGTTCAGATCTCCTGTGATCTCTATTGAGATCACCTCACTTGCAGGTTTTTTGCGACTGTGCGGAGAAACTGGAGTAACTGTAGAAAACCCAGTATTGTCTGAGGTGAGCGTGCTAACCACAACATCACTATTAGGCTCAAGAACAGCGGATTATTGAATAAATGATAAATCATAAAATGGCATAGCTTAGGTCCTATATTTCTTCTGTTGTCATTTTGTTAATGTACACTTCTAAATTCTTTTGGCAAAAGTTGTAACATTACTCCATTTATTACAATAAATATAAGGTGACTATTACTTGATAATCAACTTTTATGCATCTTTTAGTTGTCTCCCTTTCTTTGGGCTGTACTGATATACTCAACAGGCATACTATTGCATTTTTACTTTGATGTACAAACTGACCCTTTATGGCTCAATCTAATAAATGAAAAATTAGTTTAGCAATCAAGATACACTAAATATATTAGTTAGTTCGAGGAAGATGCTCAGAGATCTGGACTTTATCACTATGTTAAATGACAACAACGCATGGTACTTTTTTTTGTTTTTACAGTAGTAAAAAAATTACAGAAGACAACTGAAATATATGCTTTTGTGTCACAGGTACAGTGGATGCAGACTAATATTAATGTAGGCTATTGTCATATCTCTGTGCACCATCTCTATTTCCTGAACATGTTTTGTCTTCCTACATAATTGTACAAAGCTGATAGGGATCTTTTTTCAGATCAAGAGTATTTTAAAGAGGATTGTCAAGAACATGTACGATGAAAGCAGAATGAGCACCTCACACAAACAAACTATTGAACAACAACTCACCATAGTGAGGATCATATCCTCCTACAGAAGGAACAGAAAATGATTTCTGAGCTGGAGGAAGATATCTGACTGCTCTCAGATGAACTTGAAAATTAAATGAGTCACTGTAGGTTGGCTTTATGGCCCAACCCCTGATGTTATCTGTATTCCTGGTAACCACGCAGCCCAAGAAAAATTTGCCTCGAATCATTCAGCCCTTTAGAACATGATGGCACTGGACCTCTCTATGGCACAGCCCTCCTCCTGTTCCAAACCTAACCTTCAGACTCTGTGGACAGCACAAATCCACCTGTAGGTTGGTACTTTCAGGCTTTATGGCCCAGTACATCGGGCTCCAACCGGCTGTCCTCTCGGTCTGCTACCTCCTTAGCCTCGTGTAGACAATCTAAACTACAACAATAGTCATGGACTCCATCATTAGAAAGACACTCCTTCAGCACTGCCACTCACTGTTTTTCTGGTACCACAGCCCTCGTTATTCTATAAAAAGTTCTTGAGTTACATTCCATTTTGTAATTAAAATGTTGATTATACATGTGGGTTTTAACGATACAGCCCTTTGCCCATTCAAAGTGATGAAGAAGGATTTTAATGATTTTTTTAATTTTTTCATTTGATGCCCAGCTGTGGTAAGTTTCACCTTATCAGAGTATGGCACTTTAGCAGGTTCTGAACACCCGACTCCAGTCTATCCATACCTTCAACACATATTTAACTTAATCAATGAGGCCAAATGAATATGGCTTAGCAGGGTGGGCAGTCACATGTCAGCCTCCATCATCCAGCGTGTGGTTCAAACCACAACATCAAGTGATTAACTATAACCCCCACTCTACCTCCAGGCTCCTTCCACACAGTCCTTCAGCTCCACACCAGTGCCCCTTACTGCCCCTTTCATGCACATACTACTTCATAACCCACCACCAGCTTGCCCCTTTCCCACCATCATCACACTCAGATCCTGTAAAATGAGAACTTATGCTTACAACCGGCCAGATATTTGAAATCTGTAAAATTTGTGTGAGGAAAATAACCTTTAAAATGCCAAATTTTCTATCTTTGTCGAGCAATTTTTTATTCATTTATTTTTTTATTTTTTATCCTTAATGATGTGATTTTATAGAACAAGATTGACCGTTTATTTTTTAACAAAATTATGGCTGGGTGCACAGACCTACTGGCAGTTCTCTCTGAAGCCTCCCCGCCAAATTCTACTTTGACATTTTTGGAAGCCTATTGATTTTATTTAGCCTATTATAATGTCCTTTGTCTGCAAAATTTTAACAAAAACTGTGCTTCATTCAGTATTTTAAACATACACATTAACAATCACTCACCAAAACAATGTATTGATTTATGTGGATTTTGTTCATCATGTTATGCAGCAAACTCATAATAAGGTACACACTCTGGATCTCATCATCATGGTCCATTCACCAGTGTGTCCTCTTTTGTTGATTTACTGAATTTAGCTTCTCAACAAGTCTCATATTTCCCAAGTTGCTGTACCCGACCACTACCCAGTCACGTCTCAGTGTGAGGCACTCGCTGACTCCAGAGGGGTCTGTAAAGTTTATCGACGCTGCAAAAGTCCTTCAGTGATTTTACTATCTGTCATTTTATCCTCCTTCTTCAGTCTCAATCAATTACTCCAAGAAGATATGAAATTATAAAATACAAGGGTGCATAATTATTTTATCACCATCATTTCCAATCATAAAAATCATCCTCAAGTCCTTGATAATTTAATCAAACCTGATTTTAATGAAAACAGAAACCCTTTTTCGCTAACTTTTTTATAGGAGAAGTTTGCAAACCACTTTGGGAGCAAACTTGATTTTAATAGATCAAGCATTTTCTCAGACCAGTGATCTGTTTTAAATAATCTTGAGGGTTTGCTATCATGCACGAGAAAACCTTGTTCTGGTTGATGCAATGGCGCCTGGCAGAGATTTCTTCCAAATAAACCCAACCATTTCCTTTTTGGATTTTGAAAGATATGTTATGGATGCTTTGGAAGTGAAAGTTAATGCACTTTGAGATAGATAGGAACCTTTCCTTCAGCCTTTAACATGGCAGTAGTAAAACCCCTCATGAAGAAAAGCCATTTACATCACAATATGTATCGATAACCACGGATAAACCAGTATCTATAGACAATTTACCATTTCAAACAAACAAAAAAAAAGCAGTAGACATACCAAGTGTTCTCAACTCATAAGCAAATGATTCAGCCTTTGACTCTTATATTATATTGTTTATTAGATGGGACAATTGAAATCTGAAGAAAGAGTAGTAATTGTTACCTTCATTTACCAAACATGAACAAACATCAGCTTCAGGATTCATTTAGAATGAATGAATGAATTTATGAATTTAGTTTTGGATGTAACACGAGGATGAATGAGGAAGAGAAAGGTAAAGAGGAGGTGTATGTGTGTGAGTAACTTATATCCAGAGACAGAAAAGGAAACCAAACCGGCTCAGGGCGAACATGCACACTCCTATCTCTTCTTTATTCTCTTTTCTTCTTGTGTACTGCAGTTAGGGTCGGACATGAATGCCTTTAGCTTCATGAGCTTGATTCTTCAGGTTCATCTGGGTCAGTGCTGCCTTTTTAGCTGCCTGAGCTTCATTCAGCTGGTGCTTTTTCTACTTCAGCTGGGAGACCATCAGTTCTTGTTTGGTCTGCAGAGTCTCTATCACAGTGTTCAGCTCTGCACTCAGCTGGGTGACTTGCTGCTGGTGTTTCTTATACAGATCGTCCTCCTTTGCACCTAAGTTTTTCTCACTCATGTTCCAGCACACCTCCTAATGCTTGTTGCTGTCGGCAAGCATTTTCTCGCTGAGAGTTTTCAGTCGGCCATATGTCTTCTTCCGTAAATCGTTTGCAGCAGGAGCTCCTTTGAGCAGGTGGTCTTTCTTCTTCAGCTGGGAGACCATCAGCTGTTGTTGGACCTCCAAAGCTCTCAGCAGACTCTTCTTTGTCTGTTCTAAGCTGATGAGGCACACTAACTTCTGCATGCTGATATCTCACAACTATTATTCCAGAATCCAGCTATGTGACGACAACATTGTACGTGACTTTAAATTGCTGCCATGGTTCCCTACGTACTTCAACATTGATTTTAAGGTTTATATAAATAACTTAATGGCTTAATGATCTTCTTATTGTCATAAGGTCATGCACCTTCATTTTAAAGATCTTGCATCTTCGTATTTGTCAGACTTGGTTTTATCATATGGACCCTTGTGGACCCTGAGGTTCTCTGGTCCCTTGAGACAAAAATTTGACAGGTTTGCTAAATGTTATGCTCTATGAGCCTTTTGATTTGAAACTGATCTGTGCAGCCAAACCCCTCTGCAGACAATCTAAAGATGCTGTCACTCCAGATTTGGTCGTCCCTGAAAAGTCTGTGAGCGAGCCACCACTGGGACATAGCTCGGCCAGAAATCACAGAGACAGCTCTTCTGGCCTTCCGCTTCATGTTGCACTTTATATTTCTCTTAGCAACTCTCTCCCATCATATTTTCAGAGGCCCAAGCACTCTGCATTCACCACTGACCATTTAAGGCTTATTGAACAGTCCAATTCTGCAGCATTTGATGGTGTGCAGAAGGAGGAATAGAAATTTACCCGTGTTAAATGAACCAGACGATGCACTAAACAGAGAAGGATGGGAATTTCCCAGAGGGCTCAACACAACCTCTGATCCTAATAGCTTGTAAATCTCATAAGTCACTTTTCAATAGCTCCCTGCTGTATGATTAAATGACTGCAGTAATAAGTAGCGGGTGACATGTGGGTGCTACCAAGCTGAGAGAATGCCGGTAATGATGTACACCTCGGGCTGGAAAAGTCATTTCAAATTCTGTCCCAAATCTGGCAGATGGTCAGCGCCCCCCTCAGTGGCTCCTGCATTTATCCCATTTCCAGACACACACATGATCACGCATGCGCGCACACACACACACACACACACACGTTTGGCTCGGCTACTATTCACCTCTGAAAAAGAAAACGCAATCAAATTGTGGGCGAACAAACAACCTGTATTCTCCCGAATGTGTCATAAAAAAGTACAAAGTTGTAGACAGAAAATTAGAACATAAAAGTTATCTATATTGCACACGATCAAAATCCAAACAAAATGCTTCTTCGAACTTATTAAAAAAAAAAACTCAAACTAATCTGAACGAATAACAGACAAGTAAGTAGAAAGCAGTGAGGGGAAACGGATAACAGCGACAAGGGACCACAGACGAATAATAGATTCCAGACGTATAAGTGACCAGCCTGGGGATGGCAGATTTATACACAGAGCGAGTTGGGAGACAATGAGAAACAGCTGATAAAAATCTAGAGAAAAAATGTTGTAGGTTAGGAAATGCAGGGCCTTGAAACGCAACAGATTTCTCAATCTCTGTTTGGTGCAAAGTTCAGCACTGTGAGGTAAATGGATTCCACTCAGGAAATGATGAGACTTGGTTGAGAGTTTAATTCAAGGCACTGAAAGTGTTTTGAGCTTGTGTCTCATGGACATTGTAAAGCTCTGATATTTTCTGTCCCCCCTCTTGAGAGGTAAAGGTCACAGCTTTTGTCTGCTGCGTGATAAAGTGTAACAGCTGCTCTGATTCCTTCTGCACCTGCAGATAAATGCTGTGCGAATGAAGTTTAATAAGGGCTGTGGGCATTTGGCCTTAGCTTAGCCAGCTCCTGCTTACAGATATAATATGATCAATATTGATTACAATGCTCTGGTCCTGTTTGGATTCACCTGTGATAGACCACAGCAGTGATACCCACTACAAATATTCAACTCAAGTATCCTGTTTAGTTTGCAGAAAGCGGGAGCTTGCCTGTAGCTAATCCAACTAGCTTGTACCACTTTTAATCTGCCTAATCGCTTCACAACATGTCTAATTAAATTGGAATATCCTGACATTTGTTTAACTTTGATGTCACACTGGCACCGCATAAGACTGGAATCCCCAGGCTGAAGAAGCCACCGAATCTGCCCGCAATGAGAGAGAGAGAGAGAGAGAGAGAGAGAGAGAGAGAGAGATCTCTTGGCTGAGACTGTGCTTGTCAGACTCAAAATATGCATCTTACAGAATTGGGAATGATAAATTGACGTAGCTGCATGGCTCTAACAAAGGGAAATCAGGATGACACAAAGGCTCTCAAAAGTTCCTGAATTGAAAAACAGCAAATGTAAAAATCTAAAGATAAAAGTAAAGGTTAGCTGTAAAAAAAATGAATGTAAATATATGTGGCAAAGCCTGTGCCCATTAAAAATAAATGCCCCCCGCAGAGCATTCAACATTAAATTGAGATTTCTATTTCTTCAAATTTGGAAATGAAGCAGTGGTTATCTTCAAATTTGCTCCCTCACACCTGCTCTTTTGACAGTTAATCCATAGTGGCCCAGCCCTTATGGACGACTTCATGAGTTTTGCTAAATGATGTTTCCACACATAACAAACAGGAGCAGATAAACCAGGATGAGGTAGTCCCCAGGTAGCCAGCAGGCGGTGCTGAGTTAAGGGCATTTTGTGAGCCTTGTATTTATGGGCACCAGGAGAACTGCCTGTTCCAGCTGGAGATTGTGCCAAGTGGGACTCATTGGAGCACTGATGACACCATTTTTTGTTTGTTCATTTTGTAGAAAAACTGTTATTTACCAGTTTTCTGTACATTTCATTCTCACAATCTCCTTCTTTTCTTATCTTTACCTCAACTCAGCGTCTTCGTATCTTCAGGTGTCATGCTTAATTGTGTTTCAAGCTTTCCTACAATCAGCAGAATAAAGCCGATCCTTTAACAAGAAATCAGTAACAGGAGCAATAAATCACCTACCCATCTTAAAAACTCCCCTGGCGAGTTAACCTGAGTTTGTGCCGATTCTTATCTTTCCTCTCTAATACGCCCTACCCATTCACCCTTATTGCCTCTGTTTTTTGTAACCAATGTGATTACAATTTTCTCCCAATAAGATAAATTGGTTTGCATAATGTGTGTCAGTACCCCTCTAGATTTTGATAATAATGTTGCTGCAGTTCAGGTTTGTCTTATTTACGCACGCCAACACTTGTCTACAGACAAGTGTTGGCGTTTTATGAATTGCAATAAAATTGAAATTAATTCCCAATAAGAGACCAGCATTTCCATCTTTGGAAACAAGGATGGAGCCTTGATTAGGTTCAACTGTGTATGACGTTTGGAGCTTAGAGCCCTTAAAATGTGCCTTAACCATATTGAGGTTTATCTTCTAATAAAGTTTTTTTCATTGGAGTGGAGAAGATGACGCAAAAGAAAATTCAATCTGAATCTGGAGCAGAGGATAAATCCCAAAGCAATCCTTTGAGGGTGGCATTGGTTTGTTAGAGAAGATGTGATACAAATTCACTGAAAAGAAGACAGAATATTGCGCATCCGAGAGTCATCTTATTGCCTGCTTATTGAAGTGATCTTTCTTGTCAAACAAAGACGCAGATGCGACAAACAAACTTGAAATTTGAATACTGCAGTACAATATAACCACATCAAATCAGATTGATTTTATCACAATAAAGTTGCAGAAATTCTTCTCACGGTTGTGGGGCTAGCAAACTATGTCACTACAAATTAAATTGACTATACAGAGACGTAATTACACACCTTAATAAGTTTGTACAGCCTGTTCATTCTAACATGATCCACCAAAGACTATGGAGGTGAAATTCATACCTTCGGGGACTATGAGACTCAAACTCATTAAGACATTAAGGGTTAGATGCACGATAAGCCTTGTGGAGTGACAGGTAGCTCATTGGCGCATTTAATAACTGGAGAGCTTATTGTGACTGCATGTTCATACCAGAGGTTCAGTTTGTTCATTTGTGTGTGTCTGTGTCAGTATTGAGGTCGAGGTGCGTCTCCACTCAGGCTTTCTTTCTGCGCTCCGACTCCGCTTGTAAACCCCGGAGACTGAAATAACACTGCCAGTCTCAAGAGAGCCGAGGAGAGGACAAGCTGTGAAAAGGGAGTAATTCATGAAGCATATTGTGTACCATTAGCACGGTATAATTTATAGTACGCCACATACCGTGAATGTAATGCGGCTGTAGTGAATCATGCATGCGGGCTCAGCAAGGTGTAAAATGAGCCAGCACTGATTAGAGCTCTGCCTTTTTTGTGAAAACATCATGACACAGAGTTATCAGCAGGCCAACAAATAGACTTTCCACAGGGTGTTCAAACCGTCGTATGTCTTTTAGGAAGATTAAAAATTCGGTAATTGATTTCCCTGAAGCTTATAAAAAGGAGAAACGGTGGGGGCAAAAAAAAAAAAGGATTGTAGAAGCAGTCTTTGCTTGAGAGGGTTTAGAGAGCTCTGCACAGTTTGTGTCCTCGCTCAAGTTTCAACAGATAGATTCCCACTGAGGAGTTGCAGGAGGTCGGGGATATCCTCAGATTTCAGCCGCTGGCCAGTTGGGCCTCTGGAGGAAATAAATGTGTAGCTGAAGTGTGTGTAGCTGAGGAGAATTACCCAGTTACTGATTCTTCCTAGAAAGAATGTGTTTATCTAAAAGCTGATCGACCATATCTGAGAATACTTCTACAAAATTAGGGCAGCTGCTTTGGGATTTAGGTAATGTTTTAAGTACCCACTTTTTCACATTATTTTTGAGGGTCTATACATACTCAGCAAGAACAGAGACAGTTGTTTTCACTCCCAGGGCCACGAGAAAGCCTTTTCTAATGACTTTTAGTGACTTGGGTTGTTCTTACTGCTCTTTATGCCCTTTATTTCATTATGTTTTAATATCTAATTTTTGTTTAATTATTCATAATATTGTGGGTTTTCATTGGTTTTGTGTCAAGTTGGTGGGTTTCAGAGCTGTCATTAAGAACTTTTTCCTTGTTGTTGTTTTGTCACGATTGTATAATCAGTCATATTTTTGAAAAGGATATAGTCAACCTGAAAAAACAATCTCGTTGGAAATAGACAGTTTTGAGAAACAACTGGCAGAACCATTAAGGACATACAATAATGTGAATCTACACTTATGAATACATGATTTTCAGGGTTTTTGTTTTTTTTTTTCATCCTGTGCTATTATCATTATGTGACTGGTCAGAAATCTGAGCTTAATGTGATCAATGCATATTTGGCCAACAAGTATGAATTGTACACATTATAAATATCATTTTTCTTCTTCTTGCTACCTTAACAAAACAAATGTCTGTTTTCTTGCAGGGTATGAATCCCTTTGCTGTTTTTCTAGTTGTGTCTTTATGTCCTGATTCATGGTTCATGTCAGTGTTCATCCACACTTTCTCTCCTCTTGCTTTCTCGTGTTCCTTTTCTATCTTCCTTTGATTTATCTGCCTGATCGTTATCTGATATGTCTTGTCAAGCTCAAACAGCTCCTGTGTGTATAAGCCACACACTGTCCTTGTGGGTTTGTTTGTCCTTGTTACAGTAATTTAGAGCCTGGTTTCATTAGATTTTTATGAGGAGACGACTAGTTTTTGGTTGCTGTCAATACACTTGCTTTTAGTTTCTGAATCTGCATCTGTATGGTCCTTTCTTATGAATCTTGTTACAAACAGACTTTAGAAGAGCAATTCATCCTGACTGGTGCACATTAGATAGTGTTTCCTGCCACTATTGTCACTCATTTATACATGTTTTAGGTTTTTGGTGCTTTCTTAGCCGGCTAACTCTTAGAATCCAATATGTTTTATGTTGCATTATAAAACATATGCAGCATATTATGGAAGTTATGTTGCGATTATGTGGTTCAAAGTCCTAAATATCATTTCGTATAATGACCTGGAAGTCATACTTTTGCTCAAATTAAGAAGCTAAATTAGAAAAATAAAACTTTAAGGTGGAATCTCAGTATCAATCACGAAACAAGCTGCAATTAAGGGCCAAAAAGGACAAATTGAGAAAAGCCAACAAAATAAACATCTGTCTATCTGTACCAATTCCCACACACTATTAAAAGTCTATATATGTCTGTGAGTGTGGCCAGTTGGTATATGAGTATCTATTAAAAATGTTTACTGCCATTTTGGCTTTTAAAGGTAGTTACAGTTCTTCAGAATGCAGGTTCTTTAATGCAATCAGCAGCTCAGCTCGAGCCAACGCTCCAATCACAAATCAGAGTTAACACATTCACCTATTCCAGTAAATCAGACAAATCCTGATTCCTTGAGTTCCCCTTTCTTCCATCTTTTTAGTGTCTCTGTCTGCTCCACCATTCCTAAATCTAACAAATATTTCATCATTAGACTGTACAGAAGTCCTGATAGTAAGCCACTTATTACAATCAGAGAAAAATGTCGACCAGGAACAGGAGAGTGATTGTCCAGGAGGAATGTTTGACACCACTGACATAGTAATAGAAAACACACAGACATGACAATACGCGTAATTGTTATTTTGTTGAGTTATGTAAATGTGGTAGAGAAACAAAAAGTAATGTGGAGGACAAATCAAACATCTCCATGCAGCTAAGGCACTGACTGCTCTGAGTGAACTGTAGAGGTAAACCCAGCTGTCTACAGCCATTCAGAGTATATTTGTTTTTTGGGATTAAGCAGTCCTTCAGTGTAACAGTTTTGGGATTAAGCAGTCCTTCAGTGTAACAGTTTAATAGACGAAACTCTCAAGCCTCAATCTCAGCAACACATGAAGTGGAATCTGCAGTGCCATTTAGCTACTCACTACTTTAATTACATTTTTTTTTCATCTTTCGCTTTTCATCTTGCTGCCTCGCGATACTGCAAAACATAAATTCATATAAATTCATAAACAAGAGTGAAGAAGCTGACCAGAGATGCAGGAATAAGAAAATACCAACAAATGCTGTTTTAATGAGGTTTGACCTGTTCCCTAACCTGTTCCCTGTTCATTGGAGTTGATTAGATTTGTGAGTTTGTTTAGAATTAATTTGTATTTCTTTGGATGTGTAAATCTATTTTAGCATAATTAAATTTGTCAGCTTTATTGACCTTTGTTTTCTTAACTTGATTTCAATCCATTACGGTATTGAACGGCATAATGTTTTAAACGTAAATATTTATATTCTGTAAAGTTAGTTCTTGAGTTAACATGCTTGAGTCGCAACAGACAACAACATTCAAGGCTGTTCTCCGTGACGCTGCTGGTCCACAAAGGAGTACAACGCCAGGGGGCTGAAGTCTGTACTGACATGCGTCACAGCCTGTACGGTTTCCATCATTATTGTGAAGTCTCATGAAGTTGAGCTGCAGAAGCAGGCGGAATATTGAATTGTTTCAGAGCGCAGCAACAAAAAGTCCTTGTTGGAATGATAGAGAACAAGGTCGTGCCTGACAGATCACTGGGTGGCCAGGGAGGGCCGGAGGAAGCAGAAGCATACTAATTTGTTCCCACTCAGTAAGAGTGTGAGGTAATTTTGGGTGAAGTCGCTCCCTTTACATGACCTGTGTTGGACCTTCTCAGCCAATCAGAATTTTAAGTGAAATCATTTGTACTGCATTCACTTTAAAAAGTTATAGCATCCCCTGTTGAAATGTCAGTAACTGATCAGCGTGTGTTTGTTCTTGATGCAGATTCACAGAGTTTCTGGAGCCCTTTGAGAGAGTGATTCAACCTGAAGAGCTTTGGCTGTACAAGAATCCTCTTGTTGAGTCAGACCACATCCCCAAGAGAGTTATGTTTGTAAGTATGCCCATTTCTACTTGCACAGATTTGATTACCGCTACATACTGGAATGTTTTTATTTCAGCCTACCTGAGATACATCGGGAACTTAAAACTTTGTCATCGGCATGTTACAGAAATGCCTCATTTCAAGTTGTCATTCCCGGAAAGACTTTTATTTCTTTTGAGAGTTGAAGTCTGAATCATGTCCAAATATATGAGAGGGGTTTTATGAAACTTAAGTGATTAGGGCACAGGATGTAAATATATAGGATGCTCTGGAATGTCAGTCGGTGGTTTAGACATACATTTCTATCAAATGCAACATGGACAGAAAATCATTTTCCTGGGCTTAAGTGCAAACACTGAAGAAACAAACCTTATGATTCAATTCAATTCAATTCAATCCAATTCAACTTTATTTATACTGCATAAAATACAACACAGTCATTTCAAAATGTTTTTTACAGAGAGAAACCCAACAAATCCACATTAGCCAACATTTTTGAAACTCTTGATGACACATATTTTGATGACCAGACACAATAATCTTATCATATACATATACCGACACTCACATTATTGGCAATAATTATCATGCAAGGTACTGGCACACCATTGGAAGAAACATGAGAGCAATCATGTACATCCAGAAAGTTGGATAGAATTAAGAACTCAGCATCAACTAACTGTGTTTCTTTTGACATGTCTATTTCCAAAAGCTGCATCATTCTAATAGGTCGGGATGTCTGGGAAAGAGCCCTTTGTTAAATTAAACTTAAACTTGTCAGTAGCTCATGAATTTAATCAAAAAGACATTTGTTTTTCTTTAATCGAGATCTATCTGAATGAACAAGTGACACAAGAAAGTTACAGTCTTTTATTTAGCAAATAGCTGTGAATAAGCAGTAGACTAAAAACTTGACCGTAAACGTGTCATAAAATGCCCATTTTCATTTAAAGTTCAAGCGTCTCATTAAGGAAAAAGGGGAATCAATAGTTTAGCGGTGAAAGGTTTCAGTCCCCATCCAAGATGTAGCTTTCTTACTTTGCTAAACAAAACCCAGACATCAATTCAACAACAAAAAGCCAAATATGTAGTAATTAAATGTATGATTTCTTTTCACATCTGAAGCAGAACAGTAGGAATTCACAGAACATTTTCTGACATGTTCCCTGCAAAATGTGTTGTATTGTGCTGATTTATATATCTCCGATAATAATCTTTTATCTCATCGCCTCCATAATGGATAAATAATCATTCACAGCTTTGACACTGAGTCATTTTGTGGTGTGCCATCCAGTTTTTCCTCTGATCTGGAAGGATTTGCAGGTGTTGCATGCCGTTGCACTATTTTGTCGCAGCAATTATCTTTTTTGTGACAAGTGTGACACAAAGAAAAACCTTAAATATGAGTGGTTGTAATGAACACTGGTAGTTATATGTGTGCGTTATAACTTGATATAGCTTTATGTTTGTGAGTGTGTGTTTGATTTAGCGCAGCATCAAATGTTTGTATAATGATTGTTTGATCCAAAGTATCAAAATGATCACGTCACTTGCCTGTCAAGGTTTTATTGTGCTCAGCTGTATGTGAGCTGTCAGCACTACAGTGACTGGCCCGTACTGTGCTTTTCCACACACATCAATCATGTCACCATGTGGAAAACCAGCTTCAGAGTAGCTTGTGAGCTCTCTCTGTCAGTCATTGCAGCTAATGTAGTTTCTTTTTTTTGTTTTTTGGTTGGAATAAATCTAATAATGCGAAATGATGTATGTTAAAGCTTAATGTGTCACTCTTTAATGATGGTCAGAATACTTCACACTCAGATAAAAATCATTTGAACATTAAATGAAGCTCAATCATACACAATGATTCACATGCACACTGTCTGTTTGAATGTAACACACGGCCACAGTGTCTCCACCAGACTTGCATTCAGCTCAGACATAAGTGTACACACACACACACACACACACACACACAGACTTACATTCACTCCCTGCAGACTTCCTGTAAATTCATCGAGAACTGCTCCACCCATCCATCCATCCATCCATCCATTTAGGGTTGGCCGTCCATCACGTATCTAAGACAGTGAAACTGTCAATCACATCATATTTTGCTAAGGTCGATGGAATGAAGCCATGTTAATGATCGAATGAAACGCTTTTTTTTTTTCATTTTGAAGCTAAGCATTATTCCATCTACACATAAAGCAAATCTATTACTACGCATTATTCCTAAAAAGCTTGATGGTTTGCATTAACGTTGTTGTGCTTGGCTGACATCCTGCTAATTTAAAAGCTAGAGATAATGCAGCCTGACCCATTGTTGAGACTCAACAGTCAGACCTCTTTAGTGTCATTGCTCGGTGGCCCTGAAGGCATGGAGAATCCATCTGGCATTTATAAAAAAAAAAGCAATTATGAATCATAGGAAATTTGATTAAAATATATTCAGAATTTGCATGAGTGCAGCATTAAGGGTCACTCATTGTAAGAAGTGGAAAAAAGGTTTGTATTGTGTGGCACAATGATCTCATACTCTTTGAGTCAGCAGTTAAGTTAATCTGAAATAGTTATTACAGTTCTTATGTCTACAAAGTTAATTAAATAACAAGTAACAATTAAAGTGAAACTCCACTTGAAACTTGAGCAGAGAACTCTTGTTTAATACCACATTGTTAACAGTAATATGAATGTGATCTCAAGGTTGTGCGAGGGTGAATGGTGCATGCACGTCGCATGGCAGGTTTTCATATACAACCATGTGCACATGGCGTTTTTTCTATACACTAACCCACATAAGAATGTATATCTATTGAAACAATTTTGTTAATTCATTGTCAAAATCTTGTGGATGCCTTAATGTGTTATCATGATAATCCAAATCTTCGCAAACATTTCTTTTCTAAATAGCATGTGTTTTTTCTTCTCTTTGATGCCAACTTTGGTAGAGAACATTGTCAATATGGGACAATATAGTTAGACTGATTGTGATACTGCTATGCTCTCAGTCGTACGGCATAAAGTCTGGGAGCATGTGGAAATGCCACCCCAATAGTGGATAGATCTGTTTTTTTTTATTATGGTAAAACCTCAGAGTGAAGACAGTGCGAGGGCCCAAAGGCGGAGGTGGCTGCAGTAAACACTTTCTTCACTTAAAAAGAAGTATACTTGCGTTAAAAAGCAATAAAAGCAGTGCTGGCTCAGCTTCTTTACTCAAGCAAAATTAGAAAATAAGGACAGCGGGCTCTAAAATATAATAATACTCTCCAAGTAAAACGTAAGGCTTGAAAGGACATATTGAGTTTTTTTTTTTATGTTGTCCAACCAAAAAACTTTACTATATTACATTGTTCACTTAAAGCCAGATACTACTTTCATTGCAGGCCTCCTTTTCTGTCTAGTCACGTAGATTCTCTCTTTATTTACACTTACAGATTGGTCTGATGAATACTCAACTAAGCCAGATTTAAACGACAATATCAAGTGAAAACAGAAAACCTCCGTTGTGTTTTGGGTGTCCGTTTACAGGACAACGAAGCAACTTTTTGAAAATGGCTTCCAAACTGGAACTTTTCAAAAATGCAACACGTTTACCTGGGACTTGGGAGTTTGAGTCAGACGTAATAGCAACCCAATTTAATTGTCTGTCCATACAACTGTTTGTTTACTAATGCTTAAAGTACAGTGTTCTCTGCGCTTGTGTGTTTGGCTTCATTACAAACACAACCAACAGCACCCACTAGTAGTGCTGCAGGAAAATATATATAATATAATTTTTATCATTCATGTCATTTTTCTTTACTTGGACATCATTTTGAAAGAATTGTCATGAAAATACAAACTTCTTTTGAAACAGAAATGTAAAAATTGTCATGGTAACAGGCTCTAACTTCATTGAGTTCTTTTGATACAAATGTGACAATGTTTCTTCCAACATGGTTTCAGTACTTTACAAAACTTACAATATCTAATTAAACAATAAAGTAATATATGGAAATACTCATCAATCACAGCTGAAGTAGGGGACTGAAATGAAAATGACATCAAATTACTGCATTATTGAGTCTCTTTTCAAATTTAGAAAGATCAAATGTATGTATGTTGATTGAAACTAGAGACATATAATCAATTCTTTTCATTATATTAGCTGCTACAATACAAACACATCCACTTTGTAGAAGTGCTCAGTTACAGTACTTATCCCTGACTTAAAGTTGATCTTTTCAATCACTTGTTCCCAAGTCCTAAATCCTGCTTCTTTTATCGGGTACAGAAATAAATCCAGTCAATTTATTGCTTCATGTTCTACATTGTGACTTTAAAACTTTATTGTCTTGACTGATGACTGATTCATTCAGGATATAAGCGAAACACCTTTTGCTTGAAGAGTACATCAGAGGACTGAATTTACTTGGTATTTTACAGCAAGCATTGCCTTTTCACAACATAAAAAATTGAAAGCAACTACATTTTGTGATGAGAGGATGTTGGATATGAATAGTAAAACACACATACAGCAATAATAACAGCAAACCACATAAGAAGGTGATGCAAATGTTGCTGGGTAATAGAAACCTGCATGAACATAAACAAGCATGCCCAACTGCTGCTGGCATGTTTAATTTAAAGTTAATATTAGTCCAAAAAAAGACCAAAAGAAAAACATTTAATCTGGAACAACTCAAAAAGTGATGCACTTTGTCCATGTTTTAATTTATGCAACACAGTGTGCACTATTGTCTCATCTGGTTAGGCTGAAGTTGTATTAGAAAAAAAAAGTAAAAGCAAATAATCTAAAACAACAAATACATGAAAAAAATGTTTTACATTATTACATACATGGACTTTGTTAGATCGCATTTCAACACATTATGTACAATTTCCTGTGTTGCCAAAAAATATACACAGACGCAGTAGATGATGGCTTTACTGGAAATATATTATTTGTAATGCAAAATCAGCTTTCCCAACTGAGTGTTTTCATACAACATAAATGTGTTAAATTATGTATGAATGAAGGAATACTGACAAATTAAAATATGAACTAATAGTGCATGTTACAAGGTACTTTCAGTAGCTTCTCCTTTCAAAGTGAAAACCTTGAGGTGAAGGTGAAATGTTTTCATCTGCATGTGCAATGACATATCCTCAATGTCATATAATGAAATCCAGTCAATAATTCAATTTGTTCAGTTTCAGTCTTTTATTCAACATGTTTCCCTGGGATTTCTGTAATTCCTACTATGCCAATGTTTTGCTATAAAGAAATAAAACAAGTATATCTGATTTGATCTCACATTTAGAGAGGGCCTGTTAGTGCACTCGCCAATCCGATTTCAAAAAGATTTGAAAGTTTAATATGCTTGAAGGGGATGGTGAATTATAAAATTTGTGTATAATTGGCAGAGGTATCTAGATATGCATGAAGCTGAACTAATGAAGAGCTCTCCAGGGAATTGTGTGATGTGATATAATAAAGGAATCTTAATCTCTGCTTTTGTTTTTTAACTTTTCCTTAAGGCAGTGTGAATAGCTGAGAAGTGACTCATACATTATGGGGCATAAATAATTACCTGGGTGCAAAGGAGGCCCATTTCTCACATCAGGTTCGGGGATAAAAATCCTCCCAGTGTAGGCAGGACTTCTTCACTTTACAATAAAGAAGCTCGTTTGGCCTCTTAGTTTACCTTGTTAAAATTAACTCTAAGTGATGGATTGGTTCGGGTCATTTCCTCAGGCGCATATCTCATATACAATTAACCTGCAGAAGGGACCCAGTGGAACAGTGCAGTACATCTTTAATGACAGTAATAACTATACATTTGTAATTCTCTCCATTTCCTTCTAGGCAATCTCCTTCCTTACCCCGCTGGCAGTGATATTTGTGGTGAAGATAATTCAGAGGACGGACAAGACAGAGATCAAAGAAGCCTGTTTAGGTACGTGAAGCCATTTCTCTGAAATGCCACAAACATATTGCTGATGGTCATCCTAATCGAGAGGCCTCAGAATTCAATTCAATTCAATTCAACTTTAATTATATAACACCAAATACAACACAGTCAATACCAGGTGCTTTTAACAGAGTCCAACAAATCCACATGAGCAGAATATAGATGAGACTTTCTGCACACACATCCCTGCCTGAAATTTTTTCCCACTAATATGAAAAAAAGGGATTTTTTTTTTTAACAAAAATTTTAATAACTTTCTTTTTTCCCCCTTTCCTGCCCTGAAGCATGGGAGAGAAGTACTTAACTGCACTTAACGAGGAAGATGTTTTAACTCTGCGACCCGTTGTTACACTCAGTGTGAGACCTCACATGTTAGTCTGCCACCAATATTTAAGATGTCAATGTGTATTTGTGCCTTGCTCAGACAGCATCTGGGTTTTCCTTATCACACTGATGTATATTTTATTCCCTCTTTGGCATCTCTCCCTCAGGTCACAGGGCCTGCGCAGGCTCTGGCACATCAGACAGCATTAAGGAAGTTTAACAGAAATCCAATTATAGAGACACAAGGAGATGAATCAGGGAGGAGAGAGAGGGTGGCTCGGTGCATTGGTGCAGAGATTACAGTGGTGCTTGAAACTTAACAGGCCCATTACCGCCTGCAGAGAAGCTCTTCTGCAAGCCGAACACAACATCACTCCTAAGAACAAAGTGTAAAGTAGCAAGCCTATTCTTCTGACAATTTCGTACATGATCGCTCTTTTGAGGATGGCTTTGAACTGATATTACCTCTAGACCCAATGAGAAGGAAATATCACAAAGTAACTGTTCAGATCAGTGCGCAGTCGAAAAAAAAAAGGAGTTTATTTTCAACTATGTACAGATATTTACTTTCTGTCTCGAGCTGTAATCACAGAAAAACATATTCCCTTATGTGTTCACTCATTCACAGAGCGAGAGTGAAATCAAATATGCAAAGGCTTATTAATTGTGCTTATGGAAAGTTACACATTTTCACTCTTGTACCACCATTGAGTCTTCATTATTTGCTACAATGATGTGTATTATTGTATCACATTATTACATGTATGTGTCTTAGTAAAAAAAAAAATTTTTGAAATAAATCATACAGACTTCCCAAAACTCCTGCAGCTTAATTACTTGATTAACTATCACTCAGGATATAATGATACCAATTTTGCAAGTTTGATCATAATTTCCAAAAGATTGCACTCTGAGGATGGCACCGAGATGATTCTGTGATGATTATTCTTTAATTTTGGTTACAAAGCACGCTCAACAGTATTCAACATCTGAATATGAGATTGCGCATCATGCAGAGGCACAGTTGTTTACTGCATGTAAATGGAGTCATTTTCCAGTGAGACACAAGTGGAGTTTGTGGAATATTTGTAATAAGGTGTCAATTATTCAATCCTTTTGGCACACACATGACTGAACTATCTAATAATACAAGGAACACAACATCCAGGTTAATTTATTGAGCGCTATAAGGCCATGTCTTCTACTATTCCTACGATTCAAATAACATCTCGCATTGTAAAGACAGTGTAATGACAGTCGCCTCATTTCAATATGCCTCGAATTTTTTCCAAACATTACAGAAAATGCTTTTACAAGTAGGTGTGAAAAAATTGTAGATCACAATCAGAGAGAGAATAGCAACCCAAATATTGCACGTTTTCATTTTGCAGAAAGACTGGTGCAGGTCACATTATGAGAACTAAGCTGCAAGTGGTTCATCACACCAAATACAAAGTGAATTGTTTGACTGGTTATGCGACTTATATTAAGAAGTGACTGAGATACATGGAGGTGAATACCATCTAAGACCACAAGTTGTTTCTATCAGGAATGATTTGTATTTTTGTCTTCTTTCCTTGTCGAGGAAGTAAAATTGCCTTTTTTATTTTTCTTTTTTTTTTCTTTTACCTCAATTGCTATAACACAGTGTTGGACACAAAAGTAATGCAAGCAGACTGAAATAAAATTTGCATCTGGTCATTTCAGTTATAGTCAATAAATGTTGTTGCTATTCAGGCCCTGAAAGTAAATAGATTTGAGATATTTTGTTGCTATAGTGCTGCAGAAAAACTTCAGTTATTACTGTATTTAGCCAACAGCGTGCAGCTACACTGCAGAAATTGCACAAATAAATAAATAAAAGATGCAGCAAACTGTATTGCTGATGAGGAAAACAAGGAAGGCTAAATGTGAGCTTAAATCACTGCATGGCCAATGCTGGATTATTTTTATTTATCAAATGCGACTCAAATTCAGGTGCAAGTTCTTTGTCTGAAAAATACAGCATTAACCTGACTGGTCTCTATGAGAAACACTATGAATTTGGACATTATTTTAAAAGGAAACAGGCAGTCATAGTATTCAATCATTGTTTATTTATAATTCAATCACTGCTAACTTTGTCAATTTCTGCGTCCTCACTATCTATGAGTGTAACTGGCAGCTGCTTTAAACCCTTCACTGTAAATCTGATTCATCCCCGAGGTTGAAGTGAAGATGAACAGGTTTTATTTTGTTCAGATGTAGGGAGTAAAAATAAAAAGAGCATGGGTAAGACTTAGGTAAAGTACAGATATTTGGAAATTCTGCTACAGTAATGATGAACAAATAGTTACCTGCAACCTCTGTATGTCCCACAAAAGTATGAAGCCCCTCAAAGGTGCTTGAAGAGCCCACCGTTTCTACTTTTGGTGTTTGAGCAGATGCTTGATCGCTAAAATGCAAACTGTAAACACTGCTTCATTTCTGCTGTCAGCTCTCAGAAAAGAAAAAAAAATGTATTAGTAGTTTAACGACCACTGCAAACATCGTAAAGTTTGCCTGCGAGTGGGTGTGGGGCAATAGTTTTATGTCCTGAGTGCTAAGCTCTGAGATCCGGCAGGAGGAAACGCGTTGCAATTTACTGTGTTCCATTTTTAAGCTGGTCAAACAGAACATGTCTGGTTTTTCGGTGCACTTCCTCTCTCCTGCACTGAAAAAGCCCAGATTAACAAGCTGTTAAATAACATTGACACAGTGCTTCTCTCAGCAACTCAGGAAGATTTTACATCTGAGCTCTGGCAATGGGGTGAATTCAATTCCACCACAGACTACTGAGATTAACCTGTAAGGGCAGGAACTCCGGCTAATGATGAGCCCCTGTGGGTTTCTTTATAGCTAATTAAATGAGCATGCAGTTATAAAGCGAGACTTGCCTGTCAACTAACTCATGTTTTCTCTCACCAACTATGAGAAAAAAAAACTCTAATTGCTTCATAGCAGGTGAAGCAATAATTTTTTTTTTCAATATTTCAGTCAGAATATCTAAAAGATAATCGGCATTATTATCTGCACCTCTTATCTTTGACTATGATGAGTAATTTTGAGCTTGCATAACTCCGTCTTGAGAATAACGTTGCATCAATTGAGGTTGAAAACAAGTGTCAGAAGAATGTTTTCTAAAACCTAGAAATTCACTCATGGAGCAAGAATCTGTGAACGCCCAATTTTGAGTTAGATTATTCACATGAAAGACCAACAAATTCCTGCAGATAAATGACACACAATGCTGTCAATATGTATATTCACCAACACAATGATGAAAGTGAATGGTGCTGTTATTGTATGCTATGTATGTATAACAATGATGTGTAATGTTTTTTGTGATAAGGTTTGTTTATCACTCTGCATCTCAATGAAAAGCTGTTTCTCACCTCTGTACACAATAGTTGTAATGTTCCGTTTACCTATAAGTTAGACATGAACACAAAATATGTTTGTATCAAAGACATCAATGGCTCCTGCACAACTCTCAAGATTTATAAAGATTTCTGATGTCTTAAAAAAAAGATTCTTCGCCGAAAAAGATGATGATTTGGCTGTAGGCATTAAAAAAAAAAATTATAACTTCAAAGTGAATTTAGCCTAAAATAAGTTTGTAAGGAAAAAGAGCAAAAAGAAAGAGGAGCCTGCTAAATTGATAAACACTTTAGAAACATAGAGCCTGGCTTACAAAGAACTTACAAAACATTTCAAACTTCATGGATACAAATAGAATATTTCAGTTTGCATGCACCCAACCAAAAATAATACAATGAAAACACAAACAGAAGTATAAGTGTACATAATGAGGGTTTTGCATGTTTTATTGCTTGTGTTTGCTATGATGTGATTAGATGGAGGTCTGAGGCCCCAGAAACACAAGGGATGGAATATTGCTTACTGCTCAGCATGAGGCTCAATAACTTGGACATTTCTCTGGGTTTTCCGTTGCTAAATGACAAATGTTGTAACATTCTAAACTAAGATGGTGAACAAGGTGAACACTTAAAAACCAAATGTGTTCATTTCAGAATGATCCAATTCGAGCGTGGTAGAAAGTCAACTAGTTCAAAGGATGTCAGTGCTTGAAAAGAGCTTCACAAAGGTGCTGGAGTAAAGCTCTGACTGTGTGCAAAATCTGCTTAGGAGTGATGAGAGCCTGTTTCACTCATAAATCCACACAATCCAACCACCTACCCGGTCAGGAGAGAAATTCTCATGAACTATACTTGTACATTTTTATCAGAACAACTGCTTTCATTAAGATTTAATATTGTCCTTTTCAGCAGTTTCAATGGACTGCTATAAGATGCTTCATGCATGTGTCTCTCCTTGTCTAGCTGTTTCCCTGGCTCTGGCCCTTAATGGAGTCTTCACAAATACAATCAAGTTGATTGTTGGCAGGTATGCTAAACAAATAAAAGCATTTTACACACATTTTTTTTTTGCACAGATTTGCATTGATTCACCGTTCGCATTTTTCTCAAATTCCAGACCAAGACCAGACTACTTTCAACGTTGTTTCCCAGACGGACAAGTGAATGTGAAGATGCTTTGCACCGGTGAGCCGGAGCTCGTCTCAGAGGGACGCAAGAGCTTCCCAAGCAGCCATTCATCCTGTGAGTATTACGAGGCAAGAGATGCAGATTGCTGCCTGAAGTTATAAAACAATGTCAAAAGATATCTACACTCATACATCACCTCATTAAAACTGCATTTCAACTGTTCAGTCGGTCTGATTTTGATTCTCTGAGCAACATTTCAACAAGGACAAAGCATCTCTTCATGCCGACTCTCTATGTTGAAGGTTGTTCTTTGTTTCTGTCTTTCTTCAAAGGTGATTACATGTACATGTAGGGATGAGTTATCATAACAATACCCAGTCCTCGAGCAGATTCATTCTTGCTGACTTGATGCACGAGTGAAAGTAAAATTTGTACCCGCCGTTTCAGTTTTGTCTGACTTCCTGCTGCGTTCAGCTGCGCCGGCCAAGTTGGGACCCCGGACATCTTTTCGACCATATTGCTTTCCAAGCTGTTTTCACTTCAGCAGTGTGCTAAATAATTCACATGTTTTCCTGTTGTCCTGCTGATGAATGTAAAGCTGTAAACCAATGGAGTACTTGCTCAGGGCCACACAGATGTTGCACAAACCCTCAGCGGAAAATTGTGCAGCAGGCACGTAAAGGCAGCAATTAGGAAGATATATGTTCAGAAACATCTCATAACCGCCTTTCCACCATTGAACATAAAATGAATAGATGATATTTTAAATTGTTTGTTTGTTTTTTTCCTTTGAGGCTTGTGCATCAGAATGCCTCAAGTTCACAATTACAGACACTATTACAGTGAAATCAAATTTTGTTTTATATTGTGCAGAATTGGCCATAACAAAATGACAAATGAAAAAAACACTGAGCTGTGACGTGGTTGATATTTGTATTTTCAGTTTTTATTGCCTTTATTATTATTTTTTTTTTTTTTAGCACTTTTGCACCCAGGGTATACATACGTACACAAGGTCATCATTTAGCATCCCATGGTGCAGCAATGGGTGATGAACTGAAGCCTTCACTTGACATGTGTTAAAAAGAGGGACGGATCCATTTGAGTGAAACAACTGATACATCTTAGTTTTATAGTTGGTTTTTTTTGCCCTAACTGATCTTTCCCCACCCTATTCTTCATCTTTCAAAGTTTATTTACATACAATAAATGGATCACAGACTGAGAATCAAATTATCTGACGGCTGAAGGCATTTGTATCCGTGTGGTGTGAACATACTGCAGCATGCAATTCCCTGCAGATGGAGGTGGCCCCGACAGGTGAAAGGTGTATGTGTTTAGATGAGCTTTGACAGCAAAAATTCTCACCAATATTCATCATGGCTGTAATTTCACGGTCTGGTCTGATATGAAATTAAAGTTTAAGATGTACAAATTCAAACACACCTGCTTCAGGAAAGGAAGAAATGCTTTGAAGTGCTGGTAGAGTCGTATTAGAAGTGCAAAAGAGGCACATCGTCCTGCAATTCACTGCAGAAGTGTGTATGGATTACATTCTTCTATGCAGCAGCTCTAATAACCTTATGTTGCACTGCGAGTAAGAACGTGATTACGAGAACAGTGTAAGCGGGACACAGGGAGTACCCATATGCCAGCACGTTCTGAGAAGTAGAAGAAATCCAATTTCCTGTCTGTGTCCCTTTCCGCCAGACAGTGCTTGTTGGACCACGCATAAGTTACAAAGCTTTTACCCAGACAAATGTGGCAAGGGACAGAGGAGCAGGGTCTGCAGAGTGATGTAGCTTTATTTAAAGTGGCATCTAGACGTGATACAGCAATATGTCTGGCAAATGTGAGGCCCGAGACATAAACTGTGTTCACCAGCCCACATTTGGGCAGACAAAAGCTTCACGAGATGCGACATGGTAAGATATAACCCAAATTGATCCATCAAAATCAACCAGGAAAAAGATATGAATCCAGTTATAAATACACTTCAGACATCACTCTTTGATGGTTTTTTTTTTTTAAAGCACACAGACTATTATAGTCGCTTTCAGAGTTTTTAAGGCTGCTCACATGCTCTGTGATTAGTTTTGTTTTCAACACCTTGCAGCAAAGCGAGAGGAAAAACAGAAATTGGAGGAGACAGGTCCCAGAAAGTGGAAAACAAACAGATAAATACAAACTCCCCCGGAAGCCTTTGCACCAATATATGCAGCGGTAAAGCAAATAAGCAAACCCTGAAGCATCCACTGTAAATGTCTGCATCTTATTGATATGCATCTCACTACCTCCAGCTCCCCTGCTGCATATTAAAGCCATTAGATATGATCAATTAATGTACATAAAAAAATAAAAAATAAAAATCTGGCATTTTAAGTCTAGATTCTGTTCAATGGATAAATTAATCCTTTGAGACAGAGCAAGTCAAGCTTTGTGTCTTTCAACATCTTCTTTAAATGTATGCACAGCTATCTTTATTAATATTTTCTGGCCATGGTTCGCTGTATCCACAAAATTAGTATGACATCTAAAGAGGATTGAATTTCTGTAAAAAGTTAGGGTTTCTGAGGAGTAGAACAGCAATTATACAGTGCTAATAAGGAGTTTCTGTTGAGATTGTGTATGTTAATGGCTAAACCAGCCTTAGCTCCCAAGTGGGTGCTTAGTATGCATTGCTTCAGGTGAGAAAGAAGAGTAAGGTCTCAATAGTCCCTGCAAAGGTCAAAGGATTAGAATAGGTAGGAGATGACAGAAGAGAGTAGAGAGGGTTTTGAGAGGTCTAATGATATGCAATCTTCAATTTCTCTGTTCTTGAGTGAGGTGATGCCAATAAATATTGGAAGATGTCTTACAATTACACATCAAGAAAAAAACTTTCGAAGACTTAAAATTGAAAAACTTATAGGTAAATGCTCAGAAGTCAATGGGCGGCTTTACACCAACAATAATAGAGTTACTAGGGTTATGATGACAATGCTGAAACAGAAGGTCTGACTGCTTGCACATCAGGTTTCTTTCTTGAAATCATTCGACTTTGCAGGTCTGTGCTTGTATATGCATAAATCGGCTGGTAACTTGTGGTAAATGCTTCAAGCCCTGGACATGACTTTCTCCAATTGTGACCAGATATGGTCTTGACATGAGTAAACAAGTTGCTGAAATGCAGGCAGTTGCATTGTATGTTGGGGGCGGCTGAAGCAGAAACTGATTAAAATCATAAGTAGTTCCAGAGAGTTTTAGTAAATGACACACAGCAATATTAAATCACTGTCAAGCATGTAAAAAGTTTGTTAATGAGTTTAGATAGATTCCTGCAGGAAAATAGTTTCACAGAAAGTTTTTAATTTTTATTTTAGATACATTTAGATCACATTTAGATACATGCTTCATGTTGAAAAAAGAACTGTCACGACAACAATGTCTATTTTCTGCCATCATCAAGTGACCTTGATCAACAACAGCAGTCAATATCAGAAAATTCTGCCAGCAGCAACACTGGTCTAACATCAACAGCATCCAGAGATAATAACTTTTATCAATCACACATCTTCCCTTGAGCAGATGCACAAGTTCAAAGGTCAACTGTCTCCACCCCATTGATTTAATATTTCACTGTGTTCCGATCGTCTAATTAGCAGCAAATACAAATTAGATGAGAATGATTTAAATCATGAGTTGATTAGATTAGAGTCCACTTTAAGTACAACTTATTATGTGTTGGACAAATTAAAAACAGACTCACTGAACGTTATTGATGTAAAATCCAGAGGATTCCCAAAGTTTATGCCAGAGAGAAGCAAAAGTGTTTCACCAGAACATCATGGTGGTTTAACCAAGTCAAGATAATTACTAATAAAACTAGTCTTGTCGTGAGATTAATGTCTTTTTAATCATTTTATTCATATCTCCCCAACCTATCGCAGCCACTTACTCGAAAATCTTGAGATGAATGTACCAGGCGACAATTGTGTGTTCAGAGTGAACGTAGAGTTAGAATACGAATAGTTCCATGTTCGTTATATTCTCAGACACTAATAAAGAATCAAAGAAGCTTCTCTTTCGATTGCTTCATCAAAGCCGTTCATGCTGTGAAATGTGAGACACTCAGTGTTAACGGCTTACTGGATTTAGTAAAGTTGTTCTTGCTCCCTCTGTCTGACAGACTTTCATCCTGTGAGGGCTTTGTGAAATCTTCATTCTACATTTGGAATTAATTGCATATCTACGTTGAATTTTCTTACTATGGACTTCCTAATACATGTTTTTTTTAAAAATCAATCATATTTCAGTAAACCCTCACCTCCCATTTCCCTTGAAATGGTATGATCGGAAATGGATGTTCTTCCTCCGAACCCTCTGAACAAACTGTGTTTGCTGCACTCAATACTCTCATTAGGCATCTTTGTTTTGTCTCAGGGGAATTAGTTTTCAAGGCTTTTGAAATGCATGAAGCAAATTCATTACCATGATATTTTCCTGTCTTATGGCCTCCTCTCTCTGTCCTCTGGCCTTTTGGGAATTGGTCCTTCTTCACAAGTCAATTCTTCAGCGTTTATTAGCTACACCTCATATTCATTGTGTTTCCCATTCCCTCAGTTAATTGTAGTAATTTTTCATGTAGAAATGTGTGCGTGTTTTTCTTGTGAGTAGCTATGCATGCACTTGACAGACACTTGCAGTCCCCATTCATGTATTATGGATGCCGCCAAAGCATTTCTATTAGTGTAATCCTCAAGATGTTGAATCACTGTGTCTGCAAACACACTGTTTGTGTGTAGTGGAGGAATAGAAAAGTCAAGTCTTCCTGCTTCAGTTCAGTAAACCATTTTCTTTATTCCTTTGAAATTAAATTCAAGCTTTGTCTGGCTTAATTAGTTGGCAAGGTTTAATCCCTTCATATCTGTGCTTTCAATCAGATAAATGTAAAACAGCTCAGTGAATGTTGTTCCCATTTACTGTCTTTAGCCTCTTTCAAGTCTACAGTGTCAAAATTCATCCAGACTACCAAAAACATAAATACAAATACACAGGACTGTAAATACATACTATTTCTTTTAATGTGGGGTGCCCCTTGGGGTCACAGCAGCATGTAAATCCTAAAATCAAGGGGAAACTTTTTCACTGTATGTTATTTTCCCTGTTTAATTCTTGAAGACATCATAGTTATTCTATTGAAATGTGTTTTCATAACTGAATGCATTGTTAATGTAATGAGGATAAATTCAAGAAATAGGCTTCAAAGCTTGTATGGTTACAGCAGTTTCAGACTGTACATGAAGACGCAATAAGAAGTATGTTTTTTATTGGCTGTAGGTCCAAGTAGCTGTTAATGATGTAATGAAAGTCTGATATTAAATGAAAAACTGAAAACAGTTTGTGCAGACTGATGAAACGAGACTTATTTCAAAAAAACGGTTTTGTCGGCAGCGGCCTTTCAAACTGTGTTCAGTAAAATTGTGAATGTTGATGAATAAATGTGTTCACTCTCTGTGGACCTGGTGATCTGTCCTGGGTTTTTCCCTCTCTCTCTCACACAGCGTGTCTGGATGAGTTCCAGCTCCTGTCAGTGTGGATGAATAATGATAATGGGCAATAAGAGTTTACTGGATCCCTGCTGCTGCCGCTGTCCTCAGAGAGAAATAATAAACATGTTGGTGTTGGTTTTTATATATACAGCAGGATTACTACTGCAACAACACATCATCAGAAAGGCAAAACTAACCTGTCATATGATGGTCTAATCCCAGCTCATGTCCCTGTTAGTGGGTAAACAATCCAACGCTTGGTGAATTCTGCTTCTCAATGATAGGAAGAGTCGACATCAAAGGGTAAAAAAAAAAAGAAAAAGCAACCTTGCTCTGAATGCTTGGCTGCCTCAAGCCAGTTATCCATGTTGAAACTTTTCTGACACCTCCTTCTTAAAACCAAAAAAATTGAGAAGGATTGTGAGGCCCCATTTCAAGAATCTGTATCAATACTTGAAAATCAAGATCAAGCAAGCTTTTGCCCTTCTGCTCTAAATATCACAACCAACACCAAAAACAATAAGTATCAAAAATTACTGTTAGTTAATAACAATTTAAGAAGATTCAAAAATTAAAACAAGCTAAACATGCATAATTTAATTTATAATAGCTCAATAATAATGAAAAAGAAAATTTTCAGTTTTATGCAAATATCACAATACTGCACATAATGCTATAACAAGTTTGGTTTTTCAGAAACTTTGAAAATAAGTCCTGAAAATGTGGGAGTTTGTCTTCAAACTGTAGACTTGAAAGTTAAAATGTTCAGTCAGCAGACTGCATCTTTATCTCATGGATAATTTAGCTCTGTCCCTCCAAATGAGTAATGTAATTGTCATAGCCAAGCTTAGGGCCATTAAAATGAATGGTGGTAGCCACAGTGTGATTGAAAATGTGGAGAGGTCATCTGGAAGTGAGATGGATGGGCACAGAGGGATGTTGGGGCCGAGGGTCTTGGATGGCTTGTTCATAACCTCAGAACGGAAGGACCAGTCTGACTGGAGGAGCCAAAAAGCAATAAAGGAACGTGGAGCTGTCTGCATAGTCTGTGTGGTACAATTTGTAAGTGATGGTCTATGTGGGGCTTTATTTATACCACAAAGTGCCAGTTCACATCTGATAGGATTCACATTTCCCTGCTGTCCATATTAGCAACTTTATTCTTGTGGCCTTTTGTGAATTCGGTTTCTTTTGTATTAACTACCAGTTAACTCTCAGGCTAATTTCCTGCTTATGTGTAATTGGTTTAAAAAATGTCTCCTGTTGCTTCACTATGTCCTCTTCAATTTGCAGTGCTTTATTTTGCATCCACCAGTGGGGTTGTGGGAGATGCAGAGGTTAACAATGTGTTTTTAAGGTCTGCTATGTGTGCAGCTCTTTGGAGAGCCTCTGCAATCTGCTGAATTTTCACCTAAAGCAACAAATAATCAGACATATTTGTATCTGACCTCCTGGAAGCATGCATCCCTCGCCTTGACAAGATCCACACAATTTGGAAACAGCTCACTTCTCACAGCAATGCCCCCTTGTTACCCACATTTGACCTACAACAGCTCAACTTGTTGGTTAACTGGCAGAGTATTATGATGTAGCAAAGCTTTTACTTCTGTGAACTAATCAAACAGGTTTCAATTAAGAATTCAAAGTGCAAATGCAATTGAATAAGAGTGCAACCTCAGCTCCAGACAAGGATTTTTATTTTTTCCGAGCATAAAAAGTGTCAGCACAAACCATGAAGCAAATATATTTCTCAAAATTGCACTATGGGGAAATGTAATATTTTAACTTCCATTTCAGTTAACCAGAAGGACAGGCACTGAGACAGCTGGACTTTTTGTGTCTGCCTCCTCTTCCCACCATCCTTCCTCTCTACAGGCAGCACACGTGTCCTTGCATCTTTAGTGGTTCAGTTTGTGGGTTGAGTGACAAATGGGCTGCTGATGGGTGCTGATGGGTGCTGTTTGGCCTGCTGCAGCCTAAATAATAGCCTTGTCTTCACTTATATGGCTAGATTTCAAATTCTTTAAGTCATACAATTAGACCAAAGTTGCTTCTTCTATTATGATTGTGATCAGCTTAGCCTTCCAAAAAGGTGCTGGTGGGGTGCATATATTCTTGGATTTTTTTTTTTTTTTTTTTTTTTAACCATACCTGTAGGAAAGCCTGCTGCACCTA
>OMNM01039098.1:0-23486 GCA_900302745.1 Parablennius parvicornis | reverse complement strand
CATTTCTCATGCAGGGAGTGATTTTTTTTTTTTTTTTTTTTACCTGATCATTGCATCAGTTGGATAGGGAAAAAATTGCAGCTTTTTAGTAAACGACTCATTAGGAATCCAACTCTAAATCTGCGTTATGAAATGCACACTGATGTCACGCTCCTCTATTTACAATAATATACACGTCGTTAAATAAACCTCTCTGTGTGTGTGGCTTGTGCTCTGTATAGCTTTTTGAATGTAGTTGTTTCCCTGCTTTAGCCTGCTCTCGGGCACCTGCAGCAGTGATTTAGCAGCGAGGTTTTCGCCTTACAGACTGCAGTTTCATCGCTCTTTGAGATTACTTCCAAGTGGGTAGTAGTGGACAAGCTGCAAAACTCCCGTCAGCTTTCCTCATTAAGGTTTCTCGAATACATTTGTTACCACACCTGCACAAACATCATATGCTTAGGGGACACTGACATACCATAATTTCCGTGAAACTTCTAATCATGAGTATAACTGTATATGAGTAACCTACACTCTAAAAAACATGTTCTGATATTCAACATTAATTATCTGCATTGTTGGGACCTGTGATTTATCCATTAAAAAAAGACTGACAGGATGTGATTATGCATTAATTCTATTGGAAATCAATGCTTTTTGAATATAATTGAAGTAATCCCATATTGAAGATAATGGGATTACAAACATGATAGTGTAACGACTTCTCTTTGCAAAAAAACAAGCTGATTTTGTAGGTCTGCTTTTTTTTGTTCATTTGATTGAATTCCTTCTAATTAAAAGGTCAGATTCTTCTGCTTACATGAAAACAAATAAAGTGATGACATCAGTGTGTGGATTTCTGTGCAATACAGATATATTTGTCTATGTTATCACCTTCTTTTCCTTTGATACTAAACCACCTCTCCTGTTCAGAATGGGATTCTGATAGACAGATAGACTCTATCTGTTGAGAATGTACTGAAAAAAATCTTTACATGAAATGTCATTTGTTTTTATTTCAACACAGCTATTGTTCAGAATGTACTAGTTTAGCTAGTTCAGGGGACATTAATCAATCAGTGTAATAGTCACCTTAGAGAGTGCTTCAGATCTTTGTATTATGACAATAGACACTTCAACAATAAAGTATTACGGTTTTAAAAAATCATTTCTGTAGACCTTTACTCCAACATAGAATCCATCCATCCATCCATCCATCCATCCATCCATCCATCCATCCATCCATCCATCCATCCATCATCTAACCACAACACCTACTTAGATTTTAAAATGTGTATTTAAATTTTATGCTCATCAGAATAACTACAAAATGCCATTTCATGCCAAATTTTTTTGTTGCATGCATTGGTATTGAGACTATCACATTCTAGAAAATTCTTCATGTGTGTTTATTTATTAATATGTATATTATCTATATGTATATTTCTAAAGATGGCAACTTTTGGTTTGCATGAATAATCCACAGCAGAGATGGCAGTCTATGATGTGAATGCAGTAGTTTATGTCAATGTTTCTCTTGTCTGTGTTTTGTCTGCAATAGTTGCCTTCTCCGGGCTTGGTTTCACATCTTTCTACCTGGCGGGAAAGCTGCAATGTTTCACCGATCAAGGTCGAGGGCGTAGCTGGCGCCTTTGTGCCATGGTGCTGCCTCTTTACAGTGCCATGATGATTGCATTGTCCCGCACCTGCGACTACAAGCATCACTGGCAAGGTTTGCCAAACGCTTCACATTTCTGAATGTGGATTAATTGTAATAATCAAAAGCTATTATCAAACAAAAACACTCCCATCTTCACTTACTTTATCATTATATGTGCTTGTGTCAGCTGGACAAGAACTTGATGTTCACTTGTATACCTGTATTTCAATCAAACTTGGCTAGGGCTACTGTGAATGTGAATGTGCAATTATGACACGTGAAAATTATGAAGGGACTGTGATTGAATAGCTGCACAATCATGTTTTAACCAAATCAGCCTGACTGACATGTTAAAGGAGAGCTCCAAAACCTGTTGGGCAAACAGCTTGATTATTTATCCAACAGGCTTGAAAGGCTGCTTTCTTTTCAGTTATTACATAATACCAGGGTTTGATCGACCAAGAACTCAGTCAGATGACTGTGAAGTAACATTTTTTTCAGCAGCACAGGATTTTTATTTTCTTAAAAAGCGTATAATTACAAGTGTCAGCTATTTTTATCGTCTCCGAGGGAATAGGAGGCAGACTTGGCGAGATGGAGGGAAGGGAATAAGTATGTGGGTGGGGAGTGGGGAAGAATCTGTGAGAATGTGATGACAGCTCAGTCATATGGTGTTAATTAGTTTTATGGAGCCATATGTTCCTAAGTATCAGACAACTCTTTTAGTAATCAGGATTTATTTGCATCAAAAGGGCAACACATGAAGCAATTATTACCATGATGATTGCTCTGTGAATTTTCTTTGTCCCCTCTCCTCAGCGAATAAGCAGCGATGGTGCGGCCCACCAAACTTGAGGAGGCTCAATTTCCTCTTAGCGTAAACACAAGCTGGTAGCCCCCATTAGCATGGCAGCTGTGCCATGCTTGATAGATGTTAATACTGTCACCATCCCTTTTTTGCTCTTTGGAGATGTGCCCCAGCCTCTGGGAGGGGAAAAAGCCAGATCTTCCAATCATCATCTCAATGAGGCCATTGTACTAATATATTGCATCAAGTCACAGTCTATTAAATTCATCTGACAGGAGTCGATGAGACATTCACAGAGCAAGCTCATGCATTGTACATCTCCCGAATTGTGGGAATCGATGTCAGATTATTTTTCATCTCAGCCATAAGGAGAAAATAAAGGGAGACCTATGGAAAAATATGATTTTGATATAATGGAAACCTCCACTTCAGCTGCTTCCAGCCACCAGCTGCTGGTGTCATTTTGATCTATACTAAGAAATATAAGCTTAATATTCACCATGACAGGGTGATATTATGTGATCTATTGTATCTTAAAGGGGACAGGTATATTACAAGCATATGACAAAATGACAGAAGCAGGCTGTCCAGAGGCTAGTGAGCCCTGTAGTCTCAGTACCGCAGATTCATTGCTTCGTCTTTCATGTTACTTTCATCAACCTCTAAACTACCCTGCCAAGACTAATGCCCGATTAAACATAACACAGGCAGCTAACTGAATCCATTCTAAGAGCAGGCGCTATTCGTCTTCCTCCACAGAGGCTAAAATTAGTTTAATGTGCATACTTTTGAATATATGTGTTTTTGTGACTTTGCAGACGCCTTTGTTGGGGGAGTGATTGGGTTGCTGTTTGCATACATCTGCTACCGCCAGCACTACCCACCCTTTCTGCACACAGACTGCCACCTGCCTTATGCCAGTCTGGCTGCTGCCACCCACACGCCCGTGCAGCCTCTGGACGACCCGCAGCCGACCGACAATGCCACCACCCTTCCCCTGGAGGGCTTAACTGAAGGGCCAGTATGACTAGTGGCCACCACCGAGACTTCCCCCAACACCTTCACCAAGCCGCCGAGCCCGCCTCCCATTGCCGGTGACTGACGGGCTGTTGTTTACATTCCAGTGGACGGCAACGCACTTCACCCACCCCCATACTGTCAGACCCCGTCTCGGTGACACCTACATCTTTTCGTGTTTGTATTCTTTTTGATCCAGTTTGCTGTTCAGCAGCCATCAAAATCTATATTTAGATGTAGTGTTAAAGAGGAACCTACAAATATGGGACTCCACAACTGAGAGGGAAGATTGAAACACATGCTGGAAACCCTGCAGAAATGTCCTGGAAGGCTGTGAAGGAAAACAAAAAATACTTGCAGGTTTACTGGAACTTTTCCTATCGAGAAAACATGGCTGGCAGATTGTTTTATGATGGGCTGTGTTTATTTGTTCAGCTGTTTGAAGGATTTGGGCAAGCAGATGCAGAGATCTTAAGAAATCCGATGAAAAGTGACAGCAATGAAACCATGACATCAAAAACATTTAGGAGTATGGTGTGTGTTACAAACGACAATAATGATGGGATCCGATATTTGAACAACAAATAAAGCTTTAGCTATTTGCTGTGTTTTCAGGAAGATATACTCTAGATTCAGAACACCCTGACTTCTTTGTTGTTCATGGCAATGTAATGAAGAATATAGGACACTCTTGGGTAAACACTGATCAACATCAAAACATTTCTACGTTTTCGTTTACTGAACCTCTTCCATTTGCTACTCTCCTCTGATTACTCCATCTCTCCTCATTCTCCACTCTCGCCTCTATCTTCCTCAATGTCTGTATCCAGCACTATTCTTCACAGGCCCGGCATTTTACCTGTGCTACCCAGAGGTTGCGAAGGGACACAAGACCATCAATGAACATAATAAATAACACGCAGGTGAAGATAGCATGGCACAAGTGTGTCCCGACAGGCACAAACTCCAATCTGATCCTGCATTAATCCTTATTAAGCAAAGTCAGCCACTGCTGCTTATGAGGACATTAGGACTATAGGCAGTGCCTCGTGGGCTGCCCAAGCATTGCAAATAGCCTTTCAGCCAAACTGTAGCCCCACAAATAGACAATCTAGAATTCAGCAAGCGACGGAGTGAAACCCAGGACTGTGATTTCGATCTATTATTCATCCATTTAACTTCCATTATTTATTGACATAGGGAAGCCCGTCCAAACAAAGCAGACACCAAAGACTTGTAGCTAGATAGTATTCACCCTGTTGGCTGTCTTAGCAGAGATGACAGATTACTAGCTCCCTATCATCAAAGTAATTTGTAGCCTTTTAGTTACGTTTTTTCTGGAGGACATTAAATATCCTGGTGTTGCCTTGGTCACAGTTTTATTTTTAATGGGACTTTAATGGGAAGCTACAATCTCAATTGTTCTCTAACACCACCGAGCTGCACGAGAAGTCTTGCATTTGTACTGCAAGGAGAGTGAAACTAGCTGTAAGTCGAATGTAGTTTTAATTGGAATTTCTCACCTTGCAGGATGTTAATGATGCATGTTTTTTGTTCCTTTGGTTTTCTCTACCGTTTGGTAGAAATCATCAGCTGCACCCACAGGTCTTGGTTAATTTTTTTCTGGACACGGTTTGTCGTGACACAATTATTTTTATCATCACCTGTCACAAAAGAGAAGAGAAAAGCCAAATCAGCCACAGTTTGGCATCATGACCATTGCATCCCATTGGCAGCTTCTTCAAACTCTGTGTGCGTGCTTGCGTACGTGCATTTGGCAAGATTTAACCCACTGCAATGCAATACAAAACAAATCTCTTCAGAGAGCTGGACATTTTAACAGACGGCGGAAGGCATTCGACACTGTGACGGGACTCTGATAAACAACATTCACAGTGGAGCATTTTCATGAGTCTGTAAAAATCTTTCTCTGCAGACTTAAAGATCTTTATCTTTATGATTCTGGACACTCAAGGCACATTTCATTGATAAGATGATTGTGACACGGGACGCTTTAGGGTCTATAGACTTGTGTTATCAGTTGTGTTTTTTTCAGAAGGCGAAAACGTTTCTGCAATTTCTCAGAAACCATTTGGTGCTATAGATACTTTTGTAGCAGTATGTGTTTGCGTGTTGCTTGTTTGCTTGTTTCAATTGGTGGATGTGTCATTTTAAAATCAAAGCTTGGTCATTTTCCACAGAGAGGGAAACAACACATTCTGTATCTCTTCATTAAATCAGACATCGAAGGTCAAGTGGTTTGTGCTATTCTTTGCTATTTTTTCCTCTCTCATTTCACCTTCACATGGCCATAAGGGAGTAAAGTGAATAAAAATATTCAACGCGTGAAAAAAATATATATTATCAGTTATTATGAATAGATGTCTGAAGAAGAAAAAAAAAGAGTGTAAGACTAAAGAATCTTTGTTCATGGCATGCCAGTTCTACGAGAAAAGGCTGTTTTCTATCATTAAGCATGTTGGGCCTTGAGAACACTTTGAGATGTGTTTTGCTGTTTGTATGATTTATGTACAATAAAGGACTGCAGCTTTGTGAATCTTGTCAATGAAGAAAAAAAGGAATTTGTGTTTTCGTTATCACTGTAGCCTACGTTTGCTCAGGTGGTGAGCTGGATTAAAAACACCACCGAAGACAAATGAAACTGAGGATATTCATCCTTAAGTTATTCAGTAAAAAACATCCAATCTACGCTTCAATTTTATTTCTTTTTTCAGCCTGTTTATGCTTTGAGAAACCAATTTTCAGGTTACACAAGTACAAATACAGAGGGATCTGGGTGTGTGTGTGTGTGTGTGGGTGCGTGAATGTAACTCTGCTCAAAGTGTGTGTTCTGTTTTTTGCTGTCAACTGTGTTGCTCTCCAATAATAATTGAACTATTGTGTGTGTGTGTGTGTCTCTGTGTGTGTGTGTGTGTGTGTGTGTGTGTGTTGCTCTCTTGTTTAGGAGTTTTCAATAAATGTGTGTATGGTTAAGACTGCCTTTTGCTTTTCGTCCTACTTGTTAGTGTTGCTGATTGTACCGTGAGGGACCACTGACTAATCTTCTATGCTGAAATGTAGGAAAATCTCCAATGGAGGTAGTTTAAACCCCCTAAAAAATGTGAAAAGAAAATTATAGTAAGACGTGCGCTAATACACAGCTGTAAGTGATATCAGTCGAACACAGTATTTGGTCTGCCAGCTTTGTTATAGATTATGCTTTGTTTCAGCCTGCCGTTGCGTTACTTCTCCATTGCTTAGCTTGACAAATATTCTGTATTTCAAGGTTACAGCTCTGTCTGAACATCAGTTTCCTTTTACACCAGCCTTTAAACGTGCATTGATTTCAAATGACCAGCTAATGTGTTGTGGGCTATTGAGTAAAGGTCATAATGAACTGAACACCCACGGTCTCCTTCGATTGTGGATTGTATGAAACACTGCTTTTCAAAAGAGCAAACAATACAGTTTGTAAAATACTTTGAAGGGTGAAAATTGAATTCACTCACTGTTTCAGAGATGCTTTTAATCCCCACAGTCTCGGCACTTGTAAAAAATTATTCCCTCTGAATAATGGGACAAAGACATCAGGGATCAATGAGGTAGCTGCTCCCAGACATCTGTCCTCTCCAATGCACTGATGAGCTGCTGCACAGCTTCTTTCTCGAAAGCTTATTAAAGTGTGATAGTATTTGTAAAGAACACAAGGCCTTGAGTCTGGCGAGGGTGAGAGAAAGAATGGCAGAAAAGAAATGTACACTTGACTGAAACTTTAAAGTGCTTTGGGGTGTCTGGTAACTGCATAAAACCAAGAGAGCTTATTCCCCCACTCCTGCACCAAGTGAAGAAAGGAGCCTTCTACAACCTCGACAACTCTGATTAAATCACTTTGTATTGCTCTAAATATCTGATGCATTTAATAAGATGACTGAATTCAAAAATCTCTGTGGCTGTTCTGTAGATATTGTTTTTTCAAGGCACATAACAAGTGTAAAACACCCACACAACAGCAATTAAACAGCAAGTCTTGTGTTGCTCACAAGCAACTGTCACATTGAAATTTCTTTGATACAAGAAACTATCTGATGTGAGGTAAAATGTGTAACAGGTGATGCAGTTCTTACCATTACCAGTCCATACCATTGCGGAAGACAACACATTGAAAACAGAAGCATAGAGGAGATGGTTTCCTATTAGTGTGTGGATGATTAGTTTTCTCAGTTAAAGGCATACACTGTATGTCATCCCTCAATTTGCTGCAACACCCATATTGTTTTCCTGTGAAGGGCAGTTGTGGATGAGCAACACCATTACAGCAGTCAAATCAACCTGGATCTAATGCATCAATAGTCAGCAGGGATCTAATATCACTTAACATTGCAATACCCTTCAAGACGCCACGCATGACGTTCCATCACGCTCTGTGTGGTCAGAGGGGGAATAAAATGGAGGGCTGTCACCACTTTGCTTCACGTTATGAGAAAAAGGAGATCATTAACTTGGTAATTAAATTTTGTGAATGTTTGAGAAGACATTGAACAGTGGTGGATGTCAGGCCAGTTTTCTCTGTTGAGAGATTTTCATTAAACTTTAACCAAAAAAATAAAATTCAATATTCCTACGCTTGCTTACCAATGCGGTTTTAGAAAGACTGCAGTTAGACTGAAAGTAATTAATCCATAAAATGTTGTTGTCTCTCTGATATACATGCGAAACTCATCACGGAGAGTGACATTTCTCAGATATCTGCTTCCGAATAAAATGTCCCACTATATAAACATCTGATCGATTGTACAAGTCCAGAGCTGCAGAGGGCAGTTTATCACATTGAATTCAATATCGTCTTCACTGCCTGGAAATGGTAGAACACAGTAAATGTGTTAAAGCCAATATTAGAAACATGTGAAACCCTGAAGCCTCCATTGCACATACAGTAATATAAGTGCAGAGGGGATGATCAACATCAGGGCGAAAATTAATTTAAAGTGTAACGCAACGAAAGGTGCATTGAAAATAGCTTGATCATCACTTATGTAGGCTCTAATATGTTGAATATAACTTCTGCAATTCAAAACTATAAAGTCATATCTGGACTCCGTGGGAATCGGGAAGAATGGTTTCACTAATATTCTTCTGTGCTTCCAGCTGGAAGCAGCTGTTATTTTTCTTTGACTTATATCTACAGTGTCTTATGGAAAACAACGATGGGCTTGAATTACATAGCAACTTTGGGAAACAACAAAAGACATCTCAACAAGATTGCTGGCATTTGTGGAGCCTTTATAGTACTGCAAGGCAGTTTGCTGCAGTGATATGTCTTTTTTTCTCCACTCCGTTTCACATAATATGAGTTGTTGAAACCATGGCGATGATGGTTGTTCATTGCAGGGAAAACCTCAGCTAGTTTCTCTGTGCCTGAACTGGAGGCTGTAAATCAACATAAGTGCTTAATTTTGGGACATCAAGTTGGATTGTATTGAATACTTTCCATCAACGATCATGGTTCCAAACAAGACAATAAGGAAGAAATGTTTATTAATCAGTTTTGGTAAAGCGTAACACTGAAAAAAGAAAAACAAAGAGAATTGAAGCTGGTTGTGATGAGGTCCAGTCTCTAATGCAAGTTGTCAAGTTTGATGTCGATTGAGCGATGTTAAGGCCTTTTACACTTAACTTCCTGTTTTTACACGACTCTTTCTGTTTAGTAGCGAAATGTCAGTTTTTGTTCACGCCCTCAGATATTATGATGCCATTTTGATATGCTATCCAATATGAACCAATATGAAACTTATTTAAGTAAATACACCGAGGCTTCATTAACCTGGCAGTTTGTTAATAACACACAGAAATAGCAGTTCCTGATAAAGTAGAAATAAAGGTAAAACATCTTTAAAAATAACTTTATTCATCCATATGTTGATTTATATGTGGTCTGCTTGGTTCAACAGTTAAGGCACCGTTCTTTGAAGTTTCTAATATAGAGATTGCTGAATCAAACAAACATGGTCATGAATCTCAGTTTGTCCATGGTACTTCATGATTGTTTCTTAGTTCATTATCACAGTATTTTTTTTGTGTGTGTTTCTGTTTTAGACACATGTTTGGTATTTGAAAGGCAATTAGTAACACAAGTGTACACTGAGAACGGACCTCTCAGGACAATATGAAACATCTGGTGTTATTGGATGAGGGGGTTGGACCTCACAGGTTTATTAAATGAATCGTGACTTTAATTAGGCTCTTTTTTAAACTTGTTAAAACATATCTGGAGGTGATCTAGAGCAAAGTTGTGCTTTCAATTTCATACGTGGGATTATGTAATTAATTTTGTCAATCAACTTTTGAGTTATGTGGAGTAATTACAGGAAGAAGAAGCTACTTTTTCTCTGCAAGAGTTCATTGTTAGTTTGACTATTATGGTAGCTCATTTTAGGAAGAGCATGTTTGTTGTTATTACTATAGCATTAACTTTTCAGTAATGAGGATCAGTGTTGGTACATAAATCTTTTGGAAAAAAAAGTATAATTTCAAGTCTTCATATTGTCTTCTTATCAGGGTGGGATTCCCCTCTTTGTTTGATATATCCCTCCCTTCTGCTGAAGCATTCCAATCATATGGGAAATAAAGAAAAATATATACTAAGAGTATATATCTTTCTTTCATAGAAATTCAAGTTAACATATCAAATGTTTTTATTTTGAATTCCAAACAAACCTCAGCTTCCAACTGTCAGACATTAAGGGTCCCAGTCTGAACTCCAAGATCACAGATAACCTTCCAGATGAATTCAACATCAAGAGATTTTGTTAAGAGTTGTCGAGATTCAAGGAAAAACCAAAAAGCCGAACCTTTCACACTTATGGTTGCTCATTTTGGTTTTAATTTGTCCTTGTTACAATAGACAAAAACAAAGTTTTCTTCGCAAATCACATTCTGCTTCTGATCAGTGGCTCCGATAAGAAACGAGACACTGTTAGCTGCATAGTTTGCAAAGTTCTGATGGATTCTTCAACAAAGCAAGAAAAGTTCAGAATTTCAACAAACTTCAAAGTCATTATTAAATTTAAACCTACATTATGTATCCATGTTTTACTTATTCAAAGCCCATTAACATCTCTGTTAACTAGATTTTTTTCTGTTCTGCAATTATAAAACAATATTCAAAAGAGAGTATTTAAACACATAATCGTTAATGCATAAAATGCACCGTAATCCCTCAACTTTTGCGGCATCACAACCAAAGTGGAAACTGACATTCATAATAGATCAATAGCATTGAGCAGGCAGCAGCGGATGTACCTTTCAGGCTCCTGTAAATTCCTCGGGGTACTGTGCTATATTGTAGAATTCTGATTTCTGTCATGTCTGTCTCATTAATACACAAACCACAATTCTGTCAAAGTGCAACACTAAGTATAATCCCTTCCCCCACTTAAAGGTTTAGGGAATTGCAGGCAGTGTGAGTGGCAGGCTTGTACTTTTAAATGTTAAGTACTGATTATGCTCTTTTTCATTTCACTCAGAGGGGGGAAAAATTGATCCACATAAGCCAGAAAGACAACAAAGAGACAAAAGTTTGCAAAAGACAAACACGCCTGCGTGGAAGAACTTTTTTTTTTTCTCCATGAGGAAATCTTGTCAATTAGTTATGAGTAGGGGTTTGAGAAACTTTCCTCGTGCTCTATTTAGCCTGCAGCTCATTTTATGCAAAGCTGAAAAACAATATGTAACTTTATGCAATGTCTTTTAGCTGCTTACCATGGGTGACTAATCTTCAATAATAAAAAATTAAAAAATTAAAACCAGTGTCCTTGAAGTTAAAAGGCTGTGTTGTTGTTTTGAGCTTTTGTGCTCAGTTCCTGACCCTTTTCTTCTACTCACCAACCTCTGTAAAGCAGAGCTGGCATGATGTCAGGAGTATCAGTGATGGGCACAGGGCAGATCCATTAACAGTTTAAATATGTTGTCATTTTTGCTAACAATAGCAGAAGTTACTCAATTATGACATGCTGCTGGTAATTAATTGAGTTTGCATGTTCTACTTTTGCATATGTGGATTTCCTTCAGACTTTCTGGTTTCATCCCACAGTCAATAAAAATACATATGGGATCAATCGGTAATTCAAAAGAGTCTATCTCTCTTTGTTTGCCCCGCTGGACAGGCAACCTGTCACCAATAGTTAGCAGCGTTCAGCTTCAGTGCCCCGGGACCTGAACTGGATAAAGCGTTTAAAAAATGGATGGATGGATGGATGGCTGGATAGATGAATGGATGGACTATTAGTTATACTGTATTGTCATGTCAGTCCTTTTTTACTTTTAATCATGATTTTTTATCCAAAGTTAGGAATTATAATCAAATGAAGGCATGCTTAAATAGCTGATAAAAGTTTTAAAACTATGCATTTGACCACTCACTTTCATTACTTCTATTGTTTGGAGAAATGTCTGTACTTGTATGAAATGAAAATAAAATCAAAATAGAATTTAGCTGTTTTTGTCATAAACCCCATGTAAAATTTAAGTACAAGCATTAACAACACACTACATAATCCTTATCAACTACAATTGCAATTTGTGCTTTTCCTTTGACCTGTGTGTTTGTTGTTCATTGTTCCACTATTTCATTCTGTTATTTTTACTTTGCATCCTCTCTGTCTGTCTCACTCCCACTGTCTTCTTTTGTTGACTTTCCTCCCAGTGTTTGCTTGAGAGGAAGCACAGGACTGTATCTTTGTGTGTGAATGAAAACAAACAGACACAGCTCGTCATATTTAAGCAACACAGAGGAAGGGAAAGTTGTGCTTTGCTTACGCTGAAATACGAGATCAGTTTACGCAAACTGTGTTGTGATGTGTTCTGACAGCATCATAAACAATGCTGCTGAATACATCCATACATTTACCAGTTTTATGAAATGCTGGAGTTTCCTGCTACATCAGCAGGATTGCTCGCAGAGAGGCAGGCAGGCGGGCTCACGCTGGATCTTGTTATATCCTCCTCTTTGCTGTTGCCGGTACTGATGACAGAGGTATGGGAAGAGCTAGGTGACACCCAGAGACAACAAACCCACTCTGCACTGTCAGCACAGCCAAGCCTCAACATCTGGCATCTCCAACCTTCTTCAAGAACCAAGACAGCCAATTCCCAACAGCTTCAGTGAGGTGTCACAATTAAGTCTCATTTATGGCTTCCTCCACTTTTCCCTTCCACAAATTGGGTAGCATGATATGAACCCTGCTATAAAAATGTAAATTTTTAGAGGGACAGATCTTTGTGAAAAATGGATCAATATGTTACTGTAAATAAGTACTAGTTAGATATCTATCATAAGATTGTGCAGTTACCTATTAGTGTTTTAGAAATAAAATTAACTATCTTCTACACTGTTTAGTTGTATTGGAACACTGGGAGTTTACACTCTGGACAAGTCAGCATTTCATCACAGGGCAGAAACATACACTCACGTTCTCGTCTGACTCATTAGCCAAAATTACTGTTTTGGACTAGAAACTAGAAAAAAAAAACAGTAGAACATACAGAATTCACACGGAACGAGAGATATTCTGACTTTGAGGTAAAGTGTCCACCCACTCCACTGTGTGGCCTGTACAGTAGCTTGTTATAGATAAAAGTTACTTGTGATGTTTTAATAATGTGAGCAGGCATATTATTGTAGTGTAGCTGCGACACAGAGTGGCTGGGCTGTCAGTGTTGTGTGGGTAAGTCTGGTGACTGATTCACTCATTATGTTCAGTTGAAGTCACATCAGTGATTTGGAAGCCAATGTTGTTTTACCCACACATTATGGTTTATTTGTCATTATTAAAGTCCTGAATGTTTAACTCCAAGCTCTCCTCGAGAGGGGATATAATTCCACGTCATGCAATTGGTATATGAATGAGTTACAATGAGAAGAATCAGCAGCTAAACTACTGAAATAAACGACAGCTTTTACAGAGTTAAGCTGACCTTTCTGTGTGGATGCAGATGAATCACAGCTGCAGGGCACGCAGGCTGATGTAACTCACAGTGAGGCATGTTTTATGTTTCAATCACGAGAACTACGTTATCTCAGGAGTAATGAGGCACTCCCCCCAGTGTTCAGGATTTTAGTTTAATAGTAAGATTAAGACTAATGCTGTGGGTAAGGCTAATGCAAAAAGTCAGAACAAGCGTCATGGAAGAGATCCACAACTGTTTTTGTGCAGAGTTCAAGAAAATAATGACTGAATGAAAACTTTAATAAGTGTATTATTCTATAAAACTAATGGTTATAGTTATGAGGGCATAACTAGCACAGGAAAGTGGTACTGTATAAAGTGTTATTCCCAACACGGCTAAAGAAAAAAAAACACCTGTGTGTGAATTTTCTCTGGGACACTTTGACGCACCGCTGCAATAAACCAACACCCTCGGCACGGTGGCCAGCTCAAGCCAAGAGGAAATGTCCTGGAACAGAGCTGAAGGATTACCCAAATTATCTGCTCTGCACCAGGTACGGCGGCCACAGGTGAGCCGCATTATGCTAACAGCCGCTGACCTAGTTGCAAGTGCTTTCAAGAAGAAGAGCAGAGGAGTGATTGAGACTGCTGGGACTGTGAACTCCAAGCTGTGCAGCGGCTGCTGCAGCCGACTGCTCACACACACTCCATCAATTTTCTACAAAGCTGAACATTGCAGGCTTCAGTTTCAGGTAGTGCATCGAATATCAAATTCTGGTAGAACTTCATGTCATCCTAGAATTCCCATGAAGCTTTGTGTCATTTGGAGAATTCTAACAGATGCATTATTATATTAACAATAATTCTGTTTCTCATTTTTTGAAAATGTTCCATAATTATTGAAACAAACCAAAGAAAATAAATCCTTCTTAATTTAAATGTACATTATTTTAACCCAATATTTTAATGGTGGAATATTTCACAAATAGTAAGAATAACTGGAAATGGAGGTGAATATTATTACTGGTGTCAGAATATCCCAGCAAGGATAATTCTTTCAAAAGTAAAGGTGGAGCAAGGCTCATCAGTTCTCAAGAGAAGTATCGTGCTGGGAAATACCTGTAAAAACAAGATGTGATTGGGTTTGATACAGCACTAAATTACAATTCAAGCAGTGGAATTATGTTTTCTTTGTGAAGTGAACTCAAGTCAAAGCTCCAGAAAGATCCAAAAGTTGCTGCCTTGAGCTACATGTATGAGTTCATTTCAGATACAAGGATCAGGGGGGAGAGTATCCTGTGGACAGATGAATCAGAATTTAAAAGTCTTCTTTAAAGTCATGGTGTTTCTGTTCTCTGGAGGGACGATCCAGTTTGTTATTATTAACCAGTTTCATAGCTAGCGTCCATGATTGTATCAGAGGGCATTACTGCACATAGCATCTTTAAATGTTACATTAAAGGTGAATGATATTCTTGAGTCTGAGTATCATATGGGCCATCCAGACAGCTTCTTAGTCAAGTAGTCCTTGCTTTTTGGCAAGATTGTGAAAAACCAGTGTATAGTTCTAGTCAAATGAGAACATCATATTAAGTTAAGAGTACAAACGATCCAGTTGACCTCTGACAACATTTATTGCACTGTACAGGGAAAAAAAACAAAGAACATCCAGGTGAGCATGTCTCCACAATCACATATAATACTAATGGAAAAATATACAGTCGTTCCACAGAACAGATTGAAGTAGATCAGTAGATTCAACACCCAGGTTGAAATACCCCCGCCTCCTTTATTTTGAACGTATTTATTCTATTCATAGGTGCAGAGACTGAAGGTGTTATATGTATGATATAAGTGACTCCCGATCACGGCTGAGCAAAGCACATGTTGACTTCAAATTTATGTTTTATCTTGTGCAGTCATATTTCCATTTAGAGAACGGATTTGCCATACGTGAAAGGTGAAAACCGTTAGTAGAAGTGTAAACAATGGAATGACGATGGTGTAGAGGGGAGAAATATGTAATAAGGAAGTCAAAAGTATTTGGAAGAGCAAGTTTTGAGTTGAGATCCAGTTCAATTGGAATCAAGGCATGGTATTTGCATTTACTTTGCTGTAATTACATGAATTAATTTTTCTTTAAAGCAAGCTAAAATGTTATCTATTTTTTTTTTCTGTTGTGTTTTGATGTCATCAGATGTTGCTTTGGGTCTGCCAATTAAATATTTAGTTTTCACATCAAAAATAATGCTTTTAACTGTAAATTGTGACTTTATATTTGTCCATATAAATGTTTGCTCCGGCTGCTGTTGGCCCATTATTCTTTGGAGAGTGTTCTGACTGTCTGTGTGTGTCACAGGGGCTCCGCAGCTAAGAACAAGAGGACTGTGCAGTCAGCAATCACACCATCCAATAACATTGCCTGTCCTTTGCCTCAGGAGAGGGCAGACACCTCACATCCAACCCATCACCTGCTTGACCAGCACCTCGGGTCAGCTTTCTTTCCCTGAAACATACATACTATTGCGGTTTTGTTCTTTTCGTGAAGATGTTTTTTATTTATGAATAGAAGCTCTGTTGCAGCATGAAGAACCCACAACAATTGAGTTTGTTCCAAACTGCACAATGACAAGAAAGCCTGTTTTATCTTTCTAGAAAATCCAGGTCCACTTATACATTTGTAAGATATCTGCTGGTTAAAACAAGAACTTTATATCATATATCTGTGGTAGACCTTTTTTTTTTTTTTTTTTTTTGAAGCAGACCTACAGCATTTGCCAATGTGATACCTGTGGAGCTGACAGCACAAAATTATGATTCCAGAGGTGAAAATGATGGCAGGCCATTTCTATCTGTAGTTGACATGCTCACAGGCTGAATCACTTAATGTGTTTGTGCGATACTGAGTGATAGACATCAGAAACCTTATTTTCAGAGCAGCTGTAAAATTAGTCATTTTTATGGGCGCCATCTCTGTCACGGTCTATGTTGAGGGTGAGAGTTTAATCGACATCAGTGAAATATTGACTTATCTGGCATCTGCAGGCCTGTGTAATGAAGAGACCACAGAGAAGAGAAAGACTGCCACCCCTCCCCATCTGAACAAAGACACTGATAGAGGTTGACAGTGCGCCTTTCTTTTTCCAATGACTGTTTGTGATGTGCATATGTTTGTGCACGTGTGTTTGCCTTGTGCCTTCGTTCCAATATGAACCTCGACAGATTTTCATACTGATGAGTTGTGGCAGGCCGTTTGAAATCTCAAACAACAAGCCTGTGGACTGGTGAGATTTAGAAATGGCTGCAAAAGTCCAGCGAGGAATGAATAAATATTTCATGATATGAGCCAATGTGAGGCAGGAAGCATGTAGGGTTGACAGGTAAATGGAAGCCAAGAGTGCATGAAATTCAATCCTAAACACAGACAGAAACCATACAAATATTGCATGTGGAATTTCATGTCTGTGGAGAAGTACACCATTGGTGTTTCCTTTATCTCTTTAACATTCAGTCCACCACCTGAGACTAAATCTGCAGTCCTTTATACTTGCTTCATGTACTGTGTGGCAACAACGGGAGAGAATACTTGTCTGGACAGAAATGGATTTTTCACACACACACACACACACACACACACACACACACACACACGCACGCACGCGCACACACACATCATACTCTATGTGTACTTTAATCAACATTTATAGGTAAATTCATCTTTTCCAAAATACCTTCTTAAATATTGTTTTAGGATGAATGGTAAACCGATAAGAAGAACTATACAACTCAGTCTGCTAAGGCCAAAGTTAACAGTGGGTAGTGTAGCACTGAGAGACGTCGGCCCGAATGATTGGCACTGCCAAATGAAATTTCTTCAGCCAGAGTTAGCTTGCCAACGAAAATGATGTAATTTTATTCGGCAAGACCGAAAATTGCCAAGCTTTCTTCAAGTTCTTGTGGAGTATCAAGGGGTCATAACTCTGTCTCTCATTTTGTAATTCTTTCTTTATTTCATTTAATAGTAGAAAAAAATAAATAAATAAAATAAAAGATAAACGATCTTAGCAACAAAACCTTCTAAATTAACACTTATTGAATGAAAAGGAGCAGAAAGGAAAATTGCTATCATTGTATCTGCCCCCTTTGTTACATTTCAATACCTTCCATGTATTATTTTTCAACAGTCTAAATATTTACAGATTTATATATATTTGTAATCAATTTATGTGCCGTATTTACAATGTTTACTGAAAGAAATAGTAAAAAAAAAAAAATCAATCAATAAACAAAAATAAAGCCAAAACCATTGTTTACATGTTTGTTTAAAACAAATATCTAACATATTATTTATATTCAAATCTGATTTTTATATTTTTTCAGGCTACTTGGTTTCCCCACTCGGATGTCTTTCACCTGTGCCTGAGTGTTTGATTAGCTGTACCTGGTGCTATTAGTATATAAAGGACTTGTCTTGTGTGTTCTGGCTGTTAGTTTGTCTGTGTTTGTACTCCCATGTTTCTGCGCTCCTGCGTTTCTGCATTCTGTGTTTCAATGTCTCTGCCCTGTTATACTGCAGCTTTCATGTTTTTTGTGGACTTTTCTCCTGAGCTGCAGCTTCCCTGTGCCTTTTGCTCACCTGACTGCAGGCTTTCGGTTTTGTGTTCTACAGGGGTGTCAGGCATCCCTTGAGTCCACCTCACACAACCAGCCAATTATTTGCAGATTAGATTCATTAATAAATGACTATGACTGACCTTCCCAAGTTAAACTTAATGTCAATACCTTTGCCAAAGTAGAATTGATGGCACAGCTGTTGAACTGATTCTCTTTCAATTTTACAGATGTAACTCATTTAGTATCCCGTGATTGATCGTGATTCGGTTGACCTTGAAGTGATATCAATCCTTTTACTGACTGCTTGAATGGGCTGTTACTGGTTCAAGTGGGTGCTGTTAATTGCCGTTGCTCCATATGTTGTGCAGTTTTAGTCATTATATCAAAATTTAGCACATCGTATTGATATGTACCTCTATTATGGTCTTTTAGATACAAAATAACATATTTGCATTAAAGTGTCTCCTCTGTCTGCAAGTAGAAAACCAAGCTAAATGACAATTATGAGCTCAAGTGACTAAAATTGTAAAATACCTATGTGCTTCGCATTACTGTTGTTATATTCAACTCATTTATTATCATTTTAAAGAAGGAAATATAAACTAGAATGATAAACAAAGCGTTATCCTTTGCGGTTGCTTTTTTTTCTCTCTTTTTTTACTTCAGCTGAAAATTCCTGGACTAACCACTGGTCTAATTTCTACATATGACATTTAGTATTCATGGCACTTTTACAGCACAGGTGAGGACTTCATATATTAATCTGTGACCACGACAATACACAGTAAAATTCTCTGAAACACACTGGTGGTCTGCTGGAAATAGCTGTGCAGCCAAAGTCCAGAAATTCAATCTGTTCCAACTGAATGACTCCAGGAATATAATAAACCACAGGGTTCACAGGATTGCCTGTCAGCCTATTTACCAACACGCCACGGATACAGCTTCCTCATCGAGGTGCAAGCTCACATATATGTATATGTTTGGGTGAGTGTGCCCTCATGCATATCTGCATGTCTATCAGACCGCAGGCCTGTCAGTGAAGGAGGCAGAGAAACCCTAAAAACAAGTGATAAAATTAAGCCATGACGATAGCTTGTCACCAGTAGCACCACCCATCTCCTAAAAGAGAGAAATATCAACGATTCAAGAGGTGCAACAGCTCATCGTTTGGTGCAAACTTCCATGTCTGGTTGGATGCTTATAAAAAAAGAGAAAAAAAGCTCACCTCTGTGTCTTTTGCTATAAAAATCAGCTTCCAGTTACATCTAACCCTGAGATCTGACAAGCCAGATACAATTTCTCTTTTCTTTTTAATTTAAAATTACTGATGCAAGACTTCTAATCACACAAACATTATGACAAATGCTGCCATGTCCTACTGCTTATGGGAGTCGACAGTCACCTGAGAACTACATAACTGTGGATCATGATTACAGTGATGATGCATACTTTTGTCAAGCTTTCTGTTTATTGTGTTGGGAAAAGAACGATAAATCAATATTTACCGTTCTTTTACCGATCAAACAATGTTTTCACTCTGCTTCTTTTGCCTTTCTGTCAGCATGGCTCATAGGTGAACTAAATCAACTGATTTCATAATGAAAACCATCTGCTACAACTTTAAAGAAAAACTATTTGGGAAGAAGATATGCTAAATTGCACTTTCTTGCTGAGATTTAGGCGACTACATTGAAATTTGTTTCATTTTTGTGGTTTAAAGTACCTTGAATCTGACTATTAACTTTCCCCACAGAATTATTAAAAAAATGCTTTATAGAGGGCAATGAGGTGGCTGTGGAGTTTCACAGAAGTACACTCAGGGAGGAATATTGAAAAGGTGGTCATTAACATTTCCTTTTCATAAAGATTTTGTGATGTCGTCGAGCCCCAAAAGTCACGTCCATGTCAGCACTGACATTGCCAGGTTCAGACTCATTCAAAAGGAAAGGAAGCTTTTTCAACCCATCCAAGAAGCCCCCTGAACTTGTCGCCAGAGATAGACAACCCCACACTCTCAACTAACAGAGTGATTATTGAACCTGACGTGTATGATTGGGAGGAAACTAGAGTACCCAGAGAGAAAGATAAACACTGTGCCACCATGCTGAACTTGATTAAGTGAGATAATTCTTTAAGTATGAAAACATAATCACACTACAAGCACATTTTAACGTTAATCTTGAGCTGTCCTCTATTTCAATCAAATCTCGCATCAGTCTCAGAGAGAAAATCAAACCGAGGCCCTCCAGAGGCTCAGATTGATTTAAAAACCTCTCTTCAGCTCGTCTGTATTGACAACAGCACAAAGACTCTCTTTAGAGGTCATGTCAGGCCGTTTGGCCCGCCAGTCCAGCTGAGTGTTCCCACGGTTAGCAAAGTAGTGCAGAGCAGTCTGAGCACTGTGGACTGGAGCCAAGTCCCTTTGGAAGTGGGAAGGAAATCGGCTTTTTTCATAAAGCTTGTTAGGAGACGGCAGCATCAAGTGCTTTAAAATGGAGTCATAGATGGCTACGCTGATTACTGAATGTGAACATTTCACAGAGAACTTAAAGTAGCTTGAATCCTCAGTTTTTCCACTCTTCTTCCACACTTTGTCACTTTAATTTCTGCCTTTCTTGATGCTCTTCCCTATGCTGGAGTCATTCTTGTTCTTGTTGTGTTTTTTCCCCCTACACCTATGTCTTGAAGGAATCATTCTTCCATTAATGAACTTATGTGCATTTGTGCTTTGGAACAATAGAGGAAAGTGTTCTTGATGATGAATGATATTTTCTAATGCTTGTTTATTTTGAACTAGAAGTGACTACAGGCTGGTTTTTCAAAAACGCTGAACATTTTTGCTGGCTAGAGACTCCACTTCATGGAAGACTGGGTCACGAAGGTCGTGGCTTCTGTCATGAGTTTGATACCATCTCCAGATTAAAGGTCTGAAGTCCAAACAAAAACTCTGGTTGTAGTCATTGGACCAGAGATGCAGAGAGATTACTGAAATTTAAACTTCACACAATATCTCTGAGTTCCTGCGTAACGAGTCCCACTCAGATATGAGGTTTGACCTAGAAATCAGCTTTGATATCAAGATGTTACAGATAAAAGACAATTTACCTTTCAAAGAATGTTGCCAAACTACACCAATTTCTCACACAAGCCTAAACAGGAACTTGATTTATTTTAAGGTGCTTCTTTGTGATCCCCCTAAAAAGAACATTGCAAATTCAGCTGCTGCAGAATTCAGCTGCAAGCTGGCTTTCGAGGATGAGAAGAAGAGCCCACCTCATACATGTTTCAAAGCTTCTGCATAGGCTTCCTGATCATTTTTGAATTGATTCAAAGCTTCTCTGATTGAATTTCTAAACTTGTAATGGTTTTGCTTCTCTACATTTATCAGATTTATTTATTTTTTTCATGGGAGCCTGTGGGAGCTCTCTTGTCTTCTTGTAGTGATCTTCCAATCATACCAAAAGTTAGAATCAAAACATAAATTGAGGCATCTTATGTTCCTATAGAGGACCTATTATTAGATATATTGTTTCATCTATTGTGTTTTTATTATTAACTTTTAATTGTCCCTTCAGCGTTTCCTCATGAAGATAACTTTCCTTGGTCGTGTCCAAACACATCACACATCCTGATGATATGAAAGGATTTTGATGTAGTCTTTTAACATGTAATGTACTTTTGTCAATTAAAAAAGATGGATTGATTGGTTGGTTGATTGATTGATGGATTTCTGTGATGAAAAAAATTAGTAGGTAGGCAGAAAGGTGGCTCTGCATTATCCCTTCCTTTGCAAAATTGAGCAAAAAAACCAATAGAAAACTTAATTTAACAAAATTACTCCAAAAATTACTCTGTGGAAAATTTTCCTGTTGAATGTCACCCATCCAAAACTGCCCTTCAGTCTAAAACTGACGTCTTAACTTGGCTTCTTTCAGAAATCAAGCCATGACTGATACCCATGCTGATCAGCCACAACATTAATACCACCTGCTGCTCAGGAGTCCTCATGCCACCAAGACAGATTTAAGTCACTGAGGCACAAGCCCCTCTCTGAAAGAATCTCGATCATCCCACACTCATCACTATGTCTTATTATACTGTGTTCAAATAACTCTCTTTCTTTTGTTCATTTAACCCTTTCAGTTTTTCATAACTTGCTTGCTAGGCAACATGTCAATACCTGAAAAGATATGTAGTATTCTGGTCTGTGAACACTCAATAATGAAGGAAAAACTGCAGCTTAGAGTGAATGAGATGACATTGTAGTTTCCTTGTGTAACCATGGAAATGCTTCCTGTTAGACTGTTACCTTCCTCCGCACATATATAAACGTGGTAATAATATGTTAAGTTTATTTTGGTTGTTTTTTTAATTGTTTAATAGTAACATTAAAAAAACTTCTGATTTAGTGATGACGTCTGAAAAGCATATTTCCAAATACAAAACACGATACACCTTGAAAAGAACATTCAAATTTTAACCTTTGTTCCCAACACTTTCTAACATTGTTGTTATTTTTACATTAAAGATACAGAATTAAAAATTCAGTGTCATGGAATTGAACTGTAGCTTTGAAGTCTTTACATTGATGTCTATATGCTGTCTTGCAGGTATGGCAACAGAGGTTAACAAGACCCAGGCTGTTCAGTCTTATATTTTGAAAAGTGAATCATATATTATGATATTATTATGATATTATGACACGACTAAAAACACTGTCTAACAAACACATGACAAACTCGCAATTGAAGGATTCACTACCATCCGATGCACAAAAGTAGCATTGCTTGATTTGTACATACAGCATACATTTGTGTAAAAAACAAAAAAACACCAAAAAAAGGAAATTAATAGTGAAAAATAAACTGTTCAAAAATAGATTTCCTTTGATATCATGACTGGAAAGCAAACAGCTGACTAATGGTGAAGAGGCAGCAATAATGTTCCCTTGCTCTCTTTGTTGAAGCCATTATGTTGTGGTTGATTTATAACTAACATAGAAATACCATATTAAATATTAAAGATTCAGCTCTGAACAAATGTAGCTTTTTGATGAGTGAAATGTCACTCACAATACATCTTTATGTACTTGCCAAAGAGATGAGATGGCCTTTTTAATGTTGTTATTTACAACATAAATAAATTTGAAATGGAACATGTTTTCTCTCTCCCAGCCTTCATCCCTGTAGTTATGTTTTGTCTATTCACCTAAGTGGATGCGATGAGATGTGACACTTTTCCTACCATTTCTGTTACAACTGGGGAAACGTTCGTCCATAAAGTATCCAACATTTCGAACTATGTGAGACAATTCACATAAATATATCTTTCACTAGAGAAGTGATTTGTGTGACCTCCAAGCAATATTGTCACATCTCTCTAAAGTAATGACTTCAACAGAGTCACTCAAACACATCCTCTCGAAAACACATGGGCCTCATTCAGTGTAAAATGTTCCTGA
>OMNM01039094.1:0-10575 GCA_900302745.1 Parablennius parvicornis | reverse complement strand
ACTCAGGTCACATGTGGTGCACTGCGCCTTTAAGACTCACTGTACAGTCACAGTGATTCAGCACTTTCTGTGTGTGTGTGTGTGTGTGTGTGTGTGTGTGTGTGTGTGTGTGTGTGTGTGTGTGTGAGGGTGTGTGTGTGCGCATGTGTGTGTTTTTTCATGTATGTCCCAGAATCTGAACTGTTTGTACCACGATTTAGTCATTGATATTTGGTAAATGATGTGTGTACTGAACCCCTTATCAGTTTATTGATGTGTAAGTGACTCAGCAAGATCAAATGACTTTCTAAAGGTCTTCTGAAATAAGAAATGGATCCATTTGTTATTTCAGAATGATTATGTATCTTATATTATTTGGTCTGTATGTCTTTCTGTGCATGTCTATATATTTTCCCGTGATGTTTAGGCTCCCCTGTCCGTTTCTCGTTTCACTCCTTCTACCCCCCACCGCCCTGGGTTTCCATATTTATCTGTCAACCTCAGTTGTTGCTTATGCCTGCTCTGCATGTGTGTCTCTGTCTGTCTGTGGGTAAGCTGTCTCCTCCCTGCCAGGGTTCAGGGAGCCCTTGGTTTTCCTCGATGTCGGTATCACCCTGAGTTACAACACAAAGGTCTCAGCCTCCTCCTCCACCCACCCTTGTTAGGCCCTCTCGTTCACTCCCTCCCTCCGTCAATCCCACTCTCACTTGCCCGATCCATCCTCCTCTCCAGCCGAGAATCACCCATCCGAAACTATGTTAAAACAGGGTCATCCCCGGTGTACACTTAAAGGCTGTCCCTTTAACCTGCTCTGAAATACTTACGGCTATTATTATAGCTTATAAATCATTAAGAAAGTTTAATTATACGAAAATTTCATGGTGGAAATGTGCAAGCTGACACATGGGAAGGGGAATTTAATGGGCCAGCAAGTCCCAGCACCGTGAGGAAAAATATTGAGGTTAGGTTTCTATTTTACAGCATTGCCGGAGGGTTGGGAGACAGGCAGAAAGACAAGAAAGAAGCACTTTCAGAGTGGGAGAAAGGGAGGGGAAAGGCAAGTGGTGAGGACGAGACCTCAACGCTTTCCAAAGGGTACAAGTAACTTTACCATTTCACTCGGTAGACCAAAGCAGTTAAGCGTGGGGAGTGATTCAGGAATGATAAAGACATTGCCCGCTACACCTTGTGCGTTTCCTTAACTAAGATGTATTTTAATTAACTGAGACTTTAATTAGTCAATGTGCTACAATTTCACTTTGTAGTGAAGCGCCTTCTAATGAGAAATAGCTATTTAGAGAAATTCCCTCATTGTAGTCTCTAAACAATAGATGAACCCCCTTATCTGTTGTTTCAAAACTTTGTCCCCTTGTGTCAACGTGACGATAATCGAACTGTCGCTCACCACAGGTCTTTTACTGTCACCATCTGAATCAATCAACATTTTAGGAGCTTGTGTTATTAACAATTGAGACTGTGCAGTGTAAATAAGAAATTATTATTATAATTGTAGACACTAAGTTGGTCTGAATTGTTTGAATGTTGTATGCCACGGCAGCTAAAGCTGTCATGAGTCCTTGTGTCCTTTTTAACTTCATACATTTAAATTGGGAGGCACATAAAATCTCCAATTAGAGAGTTGTGGCTAAATTTTATAAACTGTTGTTTTGATGCATTATTACTTATCTATTAGCTCAAAACAGGCCAATCAGCTGCTTTTGAAGAACTTACATGTGCTATTTTATTATGTGAGCAGCAGTTTCTTTGCATCTGGAATGCTGTTTTTCACAAGCATTGTCTCACTCACCCCACCATTCGTCCCTTCCTAATTCCCTTCCTCCCGGCCCTCCCGCTTTCAGTCTCTCTCGCTCTCTCCTCTGTCCTCTCTTCCCGTCTCTTCCTCTTGTTTCCCATGTGGGCACAAGCGGGGCGCAGCGCCCGCAGCCGGCAGGTTTCCTGGCACACCGCTCCTCATCCTCTGTCTTTTGTTTCCACCAGTGGACAACCGTTCTCCACCTCTGCTGTGTCAGTAAATATTTATTGGCCTTCCTTTTCCTCACCGCCCCCACTGATGTGGAGGTGCGTCCCCTTACGTGTGTGTGTGTGTGTGTGTGTGTGTGTGTGTGTGTGTGTGTGTGTGTGTGTGTGTGTGCGTGTCTGTGTTCGCATATGTACAAGTGTGTGCATTTTGTATGTTTATACACACGTGGAATCCTCCCCAACATGCCGACTGTGTCCACCAAGTGTCCACCACTGTCGCTCCCACAGTTCAGCATTCCACTTCTCTTCGACTCTCGACAACCCCCCCCCGGTCATCTTCTCTCATCACACAGTTGGCTAGTAGCCATGAGAGGAACGAGAAAAGAGAGGAGGAAGTTATTGCAGTTTTCTCCTCCTCTCGCTCCCTCTGCCTCGACACGCTGGCCTCGACCAAAGTTCATGCACTGTGGAGTCAGAGGGGGAAAAACCCTGCGAGTAAATGCAAGTGACCTCTGAAAGAAAAAAAAAAAGAAAAAAAAACTCCTCTGCACACTCCCAACACTAAAGGTTGCACACACACAAACACACTCCCTCCCGCTCTCTGGAGTATCGTGGCCTCGTGCAGGAGAGGGCTTCCTTCCTGTGGTTAAGACAAAGGAAGCTGGGGACCGACAGGGGACCTGAGACTGCTGCTTCAAAGCCACAGGAAGCGCTGGTGTTGTCTCTTCCTGTGGAGGGTGTTGGAGCGTGGGGGGCCAGCTGCCTGTGTTTTCACAGCCAGGGACGAACAAGGATGACTTTTTTTTTTTTTTTGCTTATGTGTCTCACAGACATATAGCTAAACCTGTGATCTTTGACCCAATGACTAGTAAATCAATCGCTAGATAATAAAGGAAGAAATACAGTTGAGGATCATCAACCAAGCATCGACTTATTTAAACCTCAGTAGTTAAATGACAGAAAGTTGCAAAAAATCGATGCAATAGCATCAGCCAACCTTTATGTTTGTTTTCTCATGCTTAGACGTTTCCGCTGTCTTCGCAGAGTTTACATGTGCTTTACAGTGTGTTCATGTTTGTGCCTGTTTGTTTGTGCCCCTCTTCTAATGTTGTTGTGTAGGGATTTATGGGGGTGTATGTGTTAGTGTATTGCGCCATGTGTTTTCGAACCTTTCGGCGTGCACCCACATGCATGTTTGTTTGTTGTTTTTTTTCTGTGTTCGCCCTGGCTTCTCTGATGCTCTCCTCTTACTCTCTGGCAGCAACAGGACAGTTAATCAATCAAATATTTAAGCAGTGCTTCAGTGCTCAGTGGGTAGTCCTAGATTATCTGTGGCTGTTGGCAGTGCATGGCGCAGCCACATTATAAGCCTTGTCTCTGACTGGCATCATCATGGGGTGCCTGCCTCACTCTCTCTCTCTCTCGCTCTCCCTCTCTCTCTCTCTCTCTCTCTCTCTCTCTCTCTCTCTCTGTTTCTCTCTCTCTCTCTGTTTCTCTCTCATTCATGCACTCCTCTCCTCTCCTCCTTCCCCATGGCCTCCATCTCAGTCTTTGCTCACTCTTTCTAACACTCTACATTTTGTCCCCTTTCTCATTCTCACATTGTCTCCATCATTTTCTCTTTATCGCTTGCTTTCCTATCTCTTGTTTGCTGCTCACCATTTGCACACACACTCTGTGTATAATTGTGGCTTTTCACATTGACTATCTGACAGTGAGCAAGGCCCCTTAAAGAGCTCTCGTCTTTTCGTCTTTGCCGTTTTCTCTCTTTTCTCTCACTCTGCATTCTTTCTAGGGATGAGTCTGCCTGTCTCTCCGCAGGGAACTCCATTGTGGATTACCATTCAGTTTTCGCCCAATTATCTAGTGGCTTTCGCTGCCTTTGACACATAATTATCAAAGGCCTAAATAATTGTCTTTATTATTGCCGGTGTTTAGATGTAGCGTCAGCGGAGCAGTCGTGAGCAAAGGAGCGTCACGGGGAGAGGAGAGAAATGAAGTATTTATCTCGACCAGAGATTAGCTTAGCATGCTGTTAAATGATGTCTCGTCGCTTATTTCAACTCCTCGTCCAGATAAATAAACATGATTAATATACCCCCCCCTTCCCTCCTTTATGTGCACACCCATCGCATATCACATTCTACGTCAGTGGTGAAAATAAGATTACGCGCAACAGAAAGTCTAGCAATTAGCTGGCTTTGTAGCAGGAAGCAGCTTAAAGCGCTAAATACTGTACACTGCTCCGGGCCATGTGCGAGGTCAGGTACAAGATACCAGGGTTAGAGAAAAGTCTCTGTGTGTGTAAATGTGGCTGCATGTTTTTTTTTTAAATGGCTCCAAATACATGGGGCTGCCTATTTCATGGAGCTTGTGAAAAGCTGGATTTAGTCGAATTGTGCCAACCAGGGGGTCAGAATCTGTGATGTTTGTGTGTCTCGATAGCAACCAGGCCCTCTGCAGAGAAATCAGAAAAGAAATGGTTTATGAGGAGGAAAAGAAGCAAGGGTGTGCTTGGAGGGGGGGAATAGGGGGATTTCATAGTTCAGCCAGAGTGTGAGTACATGTGGTTTGAATATAAAATCAAATCTGCATCATCAGTTGTGCTTCAGCTTCTTTATCACGGTTCCGATTTGGGGCGGACCACAAACAATTTATCCTCACTCCCAGAATGAGCTATGAGAATAGTCTCTACTAATTTAATAAAAAAAAAAAAAAAAAGCACATGGTGAGTCTTTAAGTTTTCACCTTAAAAAACTTTACTAACACAGGATTGACAAAGTCAATAAAACTGATATCTGATTTAAATTTGCTGAAACAGTGACATTTACTTATTAACTACCAAAAGGTTTTTGGCTTTTGGTTATTTTGGTTCAAAAAGAACAAGAATGGAGACAACATCTGCCCAACAAGCCACCAGTTGCCCATGTCAGGGGTTCAGAGGCTGCGTAGCCAAACTTGGTTTACCAAACCCAGATATATTTCTTCAGTTATTCTAAATTCTTCACTTTGTTATTGCCATTTTTTTCATGGGTTTGTCTGGACGTCTACACTAGAGTGTCAGTACGTGGTATCAAAGAGTTTAGGCCTATGCAATTGAAATTACAATCTGACAGGAGGATGGGGTGTAACCCTGTTTATGATCTTATCAGAGTCCATATTAAGGAATTGCTCCTCTCTGTTGAGGCTATCATGTGTGCATCCCACAAAAAACGTCCAACATCACAGTTTAAGGCGTTATGGGATGAATCCACTGACTCAAATAGGTGTCCATATAAACCCACACAACGAATTGATCACTTTGTTAAGTCAACATTCAAACAGGACAATTTGACCTCTCAATCAAAAAGCATTTCATCAGATTGACATAAATGTGACCATACGAACAGCTTTATTGAAAGAACAAACAGATCATAGATGTTAGGAAAAAGGCTCTCTAACACCTTTTTTTTTCCCTCTTTCTAAATTGTATGAAAATGGCCTTAATAATTTAACTGAATTCCACTTTTATGCATGTAATGGGGCAGGAGATAGATGAAGTGCTTCAGATTAGTGATAAACATTCCCTCAAGGTGGTACTGTGTGTTTGAAGGCCGACCTTCAAGCTGAGGACTCTGGTTTGAACTCTTGTGATGGGATAACATCATTTCCATTCACGCTTCATCTTCTGCTTATGGGTTAAGAACACAGTAAAAGCCACGCTTCCTTTGGAGATGCTCCTAAGATCAGACCCTTTGGTCTCATGTCCCTGTGAAGTGGGCTCAAGGAAAGACAATTGTACTCATGGGGATTAATAAAGTATTTATATTATATTCTTTGTTGTGCACATCTGTCTGTTTCTCATCAGTCTTGCTTTACGTATTCTGTTCTGTTTCTCGTCGAGTGTACCACTTTTGATATTCATTTTGAGGCTCTCTCCCTTTCCACGCCTCTTAGAATTTTTTTTTTTTTTTTTTTTTAACTCACAAGCCCCACATGTCCATCCACCTTCACTTCACTTCACATATCCAGCTGCTTTAGCATTAAAAGAAAGGCCAGCAGAAAGGCAGCAAATGTCTCAACATCTGCGTGTTGGTTTTAGTTCAACAAGTATTTCCACATGTTTCTCTCCCCTTTTCCCCTGTCCGACACAAGACTGATCACAACAGCTGGCTTGTTTCCACGCTAAAGCTGTAGTCTGCAGTTACATAGTGAATTAGCACATTTAACATTCTGGATATACATGGCTCACTTTAACTCACAGGCGAGCATGTAAAATGAATTTTCGTGCAATAACAGCTTATATTTATATCCATTGAGATGTGTGTGTGTGGCTTCACGGTGCTCTCTGTTACTTAACCATGAGTGTCACCCACCTAGAAGAAGATACAGACATGCTTAGGTTATGCTTTCAACATACATCTAACCACACTTGTCCTTGTGGCTGGTAAAACATGGGACCCGGTGGGTGCCAAAATTACTGTGGTTGAGGGCCACACGGAGTATTCTCTACTCGAGACGTTATTTTTCAACCTATTAGCCCAACTGTTACCACAGCCAGCCGTATGTGTGCAGCCGTTGCGGCAATGAGAGCTGTCATGATGAGTGATTGATACAGCCAGTGTTGAGACAAGAACTTGCTTGGTTTTTAATCTTCAGTTGTGGCGTCATGAAGATTTATTCTCCCTTTTTGTTTTAGCAAGTATAATACACTGTGAACCAAATTGGAAAGTAAATTAGAGGCGAAACTTGAGCTCAAAAGTTGGTTGTAGAAAGACAACATGCAGTTTTTGTGCGCTTTAAACCTTACACGTAACATCCATAAGTCCTAAATGTAATCATTTTGATTACCTTTGATTTTCTACAATCGTGTAGATCGTGGTTTGTTTTTTAAGTTTTCCTGAGCTGTTTGATGAGACACTCGTCTAAATTCAAAATCCATTATGTCAGTTCCATACTGTAGTGAAGAGCACCATCTATAACGCCAGCTTCACTCCCACCTAACCAGCTGTGTTTCTATTTTTTTTTTTCTTTATGCACGCCTTTATCCTGAACTGTCATTCACTTGCTTTTCCACCAAAAAGACCCTCTGTTGATGAGTGGGCTACAATCTACTCTCACATTAATTCCTACACACATATGCCTACATAGATGCGGTCTTCCACAGATACTTTCACTCCCTCCTCGTCTGTATTCTATCCTTTCTTCAATCTAGCTTAAGATCCATTGTTTTCTCTCAAGTATTTTTATTTCTTTTAAAATGTGTCATGTCAAAATCAGGATAGGCTTCAAAAAACTGTCATTAATGACAGGTTGGCACATGTTTGGTAAATAGGTCTAAGTTTACTTTGGAATGAGATACCAAATTCATTACAGTACTATTACTTTTTAAATCTGGCATCCATTCAAACAAATATGTTTTAAAGGTTTTACAATATAAGTGAAAAATGTAAATATATCAAAGGAAATACAATAGCAGCAGGCAAAGACCCATTTAACCACTTTGGGACTGAAAATGTGAGGTTTGGTGTCCGGGACACTGTTTTTTTGAGTTTCCCATGCACAGTCAGTCCACTGTCTGCTGTTTTCTGGCCCCTGATAGCCTTTTCTTCAGAAATTCGCCCATTTGGCAAGCGCCAGAAAACAAGACCTTGACTGACACCTCCAGTTTTAAAAGGTTGAGTTTGCTGCTCCCATGGGCCCAGTTCTGCCAGAGGAAAGCTTTTCAACCAACCGTGGATAAGGAGGGACTACAATTGAGGAGTGTGTATGTGATTGTATGATTCTTTGTGGAGTGAAAAAAAATGTCTCTGTGCATACATGTGCATTGCAGTCTTTTTTTTCTCTGTCTCCATTGAAGAGGGCTTTTATTCTGTGCTGATGTGTCTACCTCTTTTCTTAATATGCTTTATTACCTACAATGACAAAGATGCTCTAGTCGAAGCCTTAGCTGTAGGATGTTTGAGTCTTTAGTGTCTCAATAGATTCAATTTATCTCGATACACTCCCACTTTAATTTGGTTGAACGTGGCAGGATGGATCAAATGCCTACTGTCATTTCAATGTACAGCCAATCAGAGGTGCTACCTGGGATTGCTGTACTTGAGCAAAATCCAAACCCTCTTTTCTTCTTGGAAAAAAAAACACTGCTCTGTACTTGTGCCCTACATGTTTTTTTTTTTTATTTCCATTTTAGCTTTTTGGCCAATATGGATTCATGTGTATGGATTCATAATCACCAATTATTGCCTAATTTAATTCAATGTGTTTGACTCAACGTAACCTAAATATCCTAAGTCTATGTCTTTGGCACAGCTGAATCAACAGCAATATAACGTTGTAAACCGAAGTCTAGCATACTTTAAAATTAGTCTGTTGTCTTGTTTACGTCCAGACTTGGTCTATAACCTCAGCGTTGTGAAAATCCTTAAACTTACCATTGCTATTCAGCAGTAGTGCACCTTCCCCAGTACAGCAGCCTGTCTGAAAGTTTCACTAAGCGTATACAGTAAGTGATTGTTAACCTATTGTTGCAAGTCTTGTTCTCTTTTCTTCCTATTTTATCTTGAAGCAAACGAGAGTGAAACGGCACGCTCCCAAGGCCTGGCTATAGTACTCCTTGGGGTGGGACCAACGGTGTGGGAAGTCTATTGTAGTGCGGTAACAAGTCCTTTGTGTGACATTTTCCTTGGCGTTGACATTCAGAGGGGAATAGGAAGACGGGTCTGCGAACGCCACATTCTCTGTGACATGTGAAGGGAAAGGGTATTAAGAATGGGGACCAGGGTATTTGAACGTGCATAGGAAAGGACATTCGCACAGAACGTGACAAGGACACGCTACAGTGGAGCAGTGCTCTTTCATATTTTACTTTATAACATTATGCTATACATCAGGTTGAATCTGTATCCTTCGCTTACAAAGCTGTCCACTGGGCCTTTGCTGTCATTGCTCACGACATAGGCTGGGAGTGCATACACGACAGGGAATAGCCTTTTTCTTTTTTTTTTTTATAAAGCAAATACCAACTGACAAAATGGGTATGTCATATTACAATAAGAAATCAGGTACTTTAAAATACATAAATCACTTCTTTTAAGTTATTGTGTGTCTTTGAAAAAAATCTCTTTGTTGTTCAAAGGTGTGAAAGAGTGCATTCACTGACACTTAACTGGGCTTTTACCATAACTGACATTGCATGCAAGAAGAAGTATTGAAAGGAAGGTCTTGTGTGCACCGTACCACCTGTTTACATGAGAATGATCTGCTTGAGACTAACATTTCTGTTGTGTGCTCGATGCTTTTGCCATGAAGCGATTGGATAGAGCAATGAGCACACAATAAAGCATGAAATGGTGTTGAAAGTTATCAAATATTTTGAATATATGAAATGTGTCTTTTAAGTTGTGGTTATCGTGGACAGTGGTGACCTGAAAGTTAGAGAGTTGGACTTGGGATCAGAACTTAGCAGGTTCTGTCCCCACTTGCAGGTCCCTGAGCAAAACCCGTGATCCCCATCACTCACCCAAAGCTCTGAAATGTGGCTGCACCTCCACATCCTAGAAATAGAACAGGTCAATGCAGACAAAAGGAACTCTTCACAGTTCATTTGAAAACTTTTCTTGGAAGAACGCGAGGTAGAACTTCTTAAAGCTCAAGCAACTTCTAATAATTTCCCAATTCTGTGAGATAAACATACTGAAGTGTTGACTAACTCAACTTTGATTTGCTTTTTCTTGCAGATGAATCAGAGAGAAATGCAGGTGAAGAACAGAGTGTGTGCTGTGGCTCTGACTGACTCCGCTCATAACATCTGGCTACAAGAGACCAGCAAAGGCACACAGGACTGGTTGCAGCAGGTGAGAGACCCATACACATATTTAAATGCATCCCACATGCCAAAGCCAACAAAGATGCTCCACACTATACAGAGGTCCATCCCCGTGCTCTCATCATGTCATGTAAATTCACCTATACCAGCGAGAGCCAAAACCTCTTAGAATCTGCTTGTCTGTAATTTCTCCATGCACAACCCTGCTTGACCTACACAAGTACCCCTGTCCAGCAGCTAGGCTTAGAAGTCATGGAGAACCATTGTTCTTCATGTTGTCCTTTTTTTAATCAGCCTGATTTTTTTTTCTTCTCATAGTGCATCTCAATGAACCCAGTTAACCTGTGCTATTGCATGTTGCTCGTGTCTGTGTGCGTGTGCACCTGTCTATGCTTGTGTGATTTCCTGTGTGTATGTGTGTGGGTGTGTGTGCACAGCTGGGCATTCATAGGTGCATAGTTTCTGCGAACATGCACGCTTTGTCCGTGTGTGCACGTGGGTGAGCCTGTGAGATGGAGTGCATGTGCACATTGTGTTAGCTTCATTTTAGCATTTGCCCTTTCTGGTGTGACCTCTGTGCCATATGCATCACCTGGGCTCACTCAGTATGCACATACAGATGAGAACCAGCAAAGACCAAAGCTGCTGGAGAGCCACGGATGCAAATGTCATAGACACACACATAAACACACACACACACACACACACACACACACACACACACACACACACACACACACACACACACACACACACACACACACACACACACACACACACACACACACACACACACACACACACAC
>OMNM01039093.1:43097-62677 GCA_900302745.1 Parablennius parvicornis | reverse complement strand
GGATGACTGTGTGTGTGTGTGTGTGTGTGTGTGTGTGTGTGTGTGTGTGTGTGTGTGTGTGTGTGTGTGTGTGTGTGTGTGTGTGTGTGTGTGTGTGTGTGTGTGTGTGTGTGTGTGTGTGTGTGTGTGTGTGTGTGTTAAGGGGAAATGCAGGGATGGAGTCTGAGTCACAGCAAAAGGGAAGAGGTAACACGAGCAATATTGCATGTGATTGCGAGCACACGCATACACATGCACCCACTCCAGAGTAAACAGTAGAAAGCTGCATGTGAACGTGCCACCTTTCTCTTTCAATCGGTCTCTGGAGACAGTGCAAAGGCCCTTTGTTGGCTCACTGGTGAGATAAGAAGTGGGGGAGGGGGAGCACGGGGACGGCTTCAGAGACTCGCAGAGCCAGCTTTTTTTCTATAGGATGGAAGCACCCCTCTCAATAGGAACTCATTTGCCATGTTGTGTAATTGTGGCACATAATGGAGCACACCTCATTCAAGCAGCCCAAGGCTTTTTTTTTTCTAAAGCCATTTTCTCCATTCACAGCCAAACAAGTCATGTTTTTGAGAGATATTACACAGTCTTTTGAGCTCACGGCCACCACATATTAGCTTTTGAATGGAATGTTGTGTGTAATCATGATAAAATTTTGCTCAGCGCATATTATAAAAGAGACACTGTCACTCAACTTGATATTTGTCATTTGACTTTTCCTCTCAGCGCTCAGTGTGAGTAAACAAAGTGGCTGACCTTTTCCCTCCAGGATAGTTACATATGTTTGAGTAGAGCAGTGCTGTGTATTAACAGCCATTGGTCACTCAGAGACACCGGGGGAACCTGTCATCATAAACAATATATGCTGGTTAATCGCTTAAGAATACGCTGTTTTATTTTATGCACGGTCAAACGAATATCAAAGCTGAAGTGCAGAGATGAAAAATGGCTGATTTGAAAATTATTGCTGAGCTTTTCCATTAAACCACCGCGGGCCAGGAATGGATGGATATTTGCATAATTTAACTGGCATCTTAATTATTGTGTCAGAAATCTGTATGCAAATGACTTAAGTCACTTAGAAACTCAAACTTACTTGGCCAAATGGCTAATGTACTAAATCTTATCATGTTAGGGATACACAACGTGAGTGTAACCAGAGAGCCAAACCAGGTTTGACTTCCTCACAGCGACAGACAAAAACAGAGGAAAGAGGACGGAAGAGACAATACAGACGACGGCTTACCTGTGAGGAAAAAAAGGGGGGGATGTGTGTGAGTGTGTGTGATTTCTTAAGGGGTTGCTGAGAAGGACCTACCACGTAAAACAGTGAGTCTGGTAGTAGCGCTCGTCTCTCCAACACTGTTGGAGGCGACGCATTCATATATGGCTTCGTCTCGTGGCGTGCGCAATGGCTGAATTCTTAGCACTGAGCCAGATCCGTCGTCGAACTCTATCACCTGCAGGTGCGAGAGACAGGATATGTTACAGGAGATTTTTTGGTTCATTACGGGTGTGGGACCTTCTGCTCAACAAAACAAAAACAAAAAAAACACACATTTGAGGACATTTGGCTAACAAGACTGATGGTGACTGACACAATATGCTTTCTATGACAGAGACAATAGTTGCTGCCTACCTTACAGCCAACTCTAATGGTTTTGTGTTTATCAATATTATGGCATTTACTGTGCATGTACAAAAAGCAAATTTTGGATTTGTGCAGCAATGGATTACTTAGAGATCATTACTAACATTGATCTAAGGGAAAATACTGTAGCTTTATCATTACAGCGATGGGTTCATATATCTTTTTTTTTTTGTCTTTCTAATCTCTTTGATCTGATGTAAAGCTTAACTTAATGCATCAAGTTGTAAAATAATCAATGCAGCTGACTAACTTTAAGAATGGGGAAGTTAATCGTGGTTGGACAGTTTTTGTTCCGTTATAAAGTTGTTGGGCGAAATTGAAAGCCGGACATGTCCCACTCTTAAAGTTAACACTATCTCCTGAAAAAAATGCATCACACTGGATTGTGTCGATGGGACAGAAACGAGCACAAACAGTTAAAGGTGGCTTGGTAAACGGTTACGGACAGTTGTACCATGAGGTGAGGTAGCGGTACAGAAGACAGGACCAACTGGTTTTGGACGAACGACACATAAGATGCTGACAAACAGGTGTTCGTTGTAGCTTATTCAGCTATTTTGGCATGCTACGTGTTGTATACTCACTGATTTTAGAAAGCCCTGTGTCATAATTCAATCTCTTTTAAGCATAGAGGTAGATTTCAATAAAGAAGGGTCTGAGACCTCTGCTTCACGCACGCACACACACACACACACACGCGCGCACGCACACACACACACACACACACACACACACACACACACACACGGGCGCGCAGAGGCCTATGGACATTTTTAAAGTTCACATTATATCTGAGCATGTGTTAGTTCACAATACACTTCAGCATTTCATTGGCCAAGCTACAGCTGTGTTGGCATTCAAGCTGTCAGCGGGTGATGGTAAAAACAGCCTCCTTTCTTAGTCAAAGCCGAAGAGCAAATTAAAGAGGAAGTTGTGAGACTTCTAAAAGGAAATGGGTTTTTGTTAGAAGATGAGCCGGCGGTGCATGATTGAATGGGTGCGGAATGACGGCAGCCAGCAAGCCCTGCGAGGCAGTGAAGGAATGAAAACCAGCGTGTTAGCATTCAGCACGACGTGCGATGCAAACGCGATGAACTCTGATTAGATTTCTGGAGGTACGAGATGCAAAGAAGAGGTGGGAAGAGGTCTCTGAGCTCTGTTAAGCCATTGCTGCTGTGTAGCAGCAAGCAAAAAATGGCATCTCGAGCAAAGAGGAGGGGGAGAAGTGACACCATGATTGTCCCGAGGACTGACACAGAAATTAATAGAAATCTTATCAGTGTTCTGCGATGATGTGTTATTTCTCATGGGTATTGAGTGCAAGCGCAGATTAAAGCTGACCAGAAATCAAAGCTTCAGCCAAAATAAGGAGGGTAAGACATGCATTCAGATAACGATGCCACAAAGCAAAAGGATATTTCCAAATGAAAACGCCGCTTCCCCTTTCACTTCTTGTGAAGCTGGCAAATGTGGCGTGATGCTAATGTAGGTATCTGGGTCACACCACAAGTTGTTTTTTCTTCTATCCAATTGCTCTTTCCTTGTCTTTTATTTAATTACAAATTTGTCCCCAGATCTTTTGTCTACTTGCTCATTAACACTCATGCATGTTTAAAAGCCTGGCCGGCATGATTATTAGAGCCCGCTAATGCGTGGTGGCAAGTCAGGGCGTAAAGCAAGCGAGCGGGGCTTGGCGCAATGGATTATGTGTGAGCGGAGCCAAAAGCAGTGCTGGAGCATTCCATTTTGTCGAGCATTTTACATCAGAACAATAGACCTAATACCTCAAATCTCTGGTTGCTGACTTTCTTCCCCTTCTTGTTCCACACAATCTTCGGCCGTGGATCTCCTGTAGCTTGGCAGATGAAGGATGCCACACCTCCTTGCACGCCTGTTTGGTCATTGGGGGTTCTTAAAAACTTTGGTGGTGCTGGAGAGAAGCACAAATAGAAGAAAAAAAGCAAGATGAGGAGAAATAGTTAGTGAGTGTGCTAAACACTCCAGACAGAGCAATTAATCTCTCTTATCAAGCCACACACACACACACACACACACACACACTGGAAAGTACCAAAGTTGCAGATTTCAGCATGTGGCTTTTAAGAGGATTGTATTTGGAGATCAAGACAAGAGATTATGCTGACTTTATTACACAAGTAGGAACAGATGATCAGCGACTGAGATCAGAAGTGAAAGGACAGAGGTGTGGAGTGCAAAATGTACAAACGATTTTGACTTGACCCAGGAAGTACTAAGGTCTAAAATCGACACTGAATGATGATCAAGTGAGACTTAGGGGGATTTGTTCTGAGAAGGAAATTTGGGTTCGGATGTCTGTTATTTCAGCTGAAAAAGTGTTTCAGCAAGATTAGCCTCTTACGTCTGTAGCTAAAAACAGTGTTATTGTGATGACGATGTGATATTGCCGTATAATAAATTCAGTGAATGCAAGCTGAGGGCATGTGCCAGTTCTGTTGCTTACAAACAAGGTTACAAAGTAATTTACTTCTGTATTTTCTTGAATGCTTGACTTTGCAATTAGGCAGTAATTCTGGTTTATTGTCAGTGAATAACTAATTTGTAATTACGCTAAATGAGGGAGAAAAAAAAACTGTCAGAAGGAAGATAAACTCTAAACCCTGATTGTTTGTGAACTGCCTCTTTCTGTGCCATCAGCCAGAAACTATTGGTCTTAACAAGCTGTTACCCATCACACTGTACGTGCTTGTTGCCAGATACACACCATGCCGATGTCCATTTGTTGTAATAACACGCACTAACATTTTTAAAACAGACATTAGGTAATCCAAAGACTTCTCTATGAGTTTCGCAGCAGATGTTGTTAATCTCTTTACCACCAGTCGGAACGAAAACGCAAATGAGACGGGCACCTGATTAGTTGTTTGAAATGCTCTGATTGTCATTGTGAGCGTTGTGTTCGTCATAATTGGTCCCTTATTTCAACACAACAAGTCAACTGTAAAGGAAATGAGGATCAAAAATGCTACAAATGCAGGGGAGTGGAGGTGAGAGAATACAGAACAGTGTTTGCTTTGTGTGGACATGGCACGGACATCTCTCTCTCTCTCTCTCTGTCTCTTTCTCGCACGCAGTACACTAACCTTACCTTGAATTTCTACAGAATTTCTGTAGTTAGATTTTCTTAGAATTACAATAAAAAGTAATCCCTTCTGTATAATTCAGACTTTATTAGCATTTATAAGAAAAAAGCAATTTTATATTACTTAAATTTCTAAGAATTCTGTCTCTGCATTTCTTTCCTCTCCTGAAGAACAATCAGCTGCTGCTCACGAGCTGACGTTTCCATTACGACTGAAGGTAAAATCAAAACACGTGAAAGTGATTAGTAATCAAATAAATCTGTCTTTCTTTGATGAGGTTTTGATTAGTAGATTTACAGTCCAGCTTTTGCACGATGATCAAGGGTCTTATAACTTCAATAGCAATAAAGTCATATTGCTAAGCGCCCCACCCCAGATTTTGTCTGCCAAAGCTCGACTGCCAGCTTCAGTGGGAGGTGCAGCCCCATCTGTCCCCCCGCAGAGCAACTGTTTGCCTTTTATCAATCACTTCAGCAGGCCATTAGGGGCCACACAGCTGCAGTAATGCCAACCATCTGAATCACCTCATCTGTGAGTGTGAGAATGTGTGATTGTGCTTGTTCGCGTGCCTGCCTGCCTGTGCGTGGACCGATTTCCCCCTCCCAGATTGTGCTGCCCAGCAGCAGCGGCTGTGGTGCCGCAGCGATTGAGGGACAAATTAACCTGCGGGATTCGCAGAGAGGTGACATAAGATGTGTGGCCAGCAATCAAAAGGGCGACGAGATAAACAGGCAAGCAGCTGGGCTTCCACTGGGCAAATGAGGCTGGGAAATCACCCGATTTCCTCGTGTCATGCACGCAGCCTTGAGTGTTCAAATGCAATAACAGACACCCTTTACCATCCCCCAATACGCAGACACATTTCTTTTTGTCTCTCATTCACCTGCTGACAAATCCGACAGGTGGGCAGCAGAGGTTGACACTGTAATTTCCATGCGACGAAAAAGCATCATTATATCTGCATTTGCACCTTATCTCATCGACTTGGCCAGGGTGTGGTGCACGTTGGCACCCAGCCAAGAGGGTGCTGATGGGTAATTGATATGCTATTGGGGCTGTTTTCGCTCCGGGCCCATCCATTATGGCTCGGTGCGTCTCCCTATGCCGACTGTAATAGACTTCCACGACATGTAGGGGGGATCAGCGTCGGAGGTGAGGGGGAACAGGGTGGGGAGGGAGAGGAGTCATCGCACAATGGGGAGTGATTGAGGCGTGACATGGAGGTAATAGTGTTTTCACAGACATGGCTGCTGATATCGCCATCACACCCCCCATTTTAGGTTTCGCCGCAGACAAACATCCATTTTGGTGGACCCGTATGGCTTCAGGTAGAGCGAGGCTGATTGAAACCTTGGTTTTGTCCGAACAAAGCAGCAACTAGAACCTCAACAGCAAATAGAAAGCCACGGTCTTTAAACAGACATTGCACAAAATTCACTCGCCATGAAGAAAGAAAAGAAGCCCAATTTGGTCCTGTTTACAATTTTCCGAACAGTACCAAAGCTTAAATCAGTAGGAAAATAGGAGGATGTACTGTTTGTTAACTGGTAATCATTACTCATTATTGAGAACACTGTGTATACACTGGTTATGAAAGTGACTCTAAAATAAATTAATCGGTCTCAGGTTTTTGTTTTTTTTTTTCTGCGTGTGTGTCTCCTTTGAGGGCTTGCCACAATTAATACCATGAACAAGCACCTGTTAATCCAGTGCTAAGCTGTCACCAGCAAACAAATAAGAAGTGTAAAACCTGTCACAATCTAAAGGGTTGGTGTCATGGGTCTGTGCCCGCCCTAATTCGAGGTCTTTGAGTAACCTTGCTTAAATATTCCTGGAGGACAGGAAGAGGGTCTTCATCACATCCCACAACTTTTTTTTTTCATGGATTCATGCCATGTTCGTAATTTGGTGTGTGAGTGAACGTCTTTTCTCTTCTTCAGAACATCCATGTCCACAGGGCTGAGTGGGTAGACTCTTTCATGACTTTAAATATCTAATTTTAATAGCTACCCATAAATGAAAACTAGAAGCCTTCAACAAAGTGGAAATATGATGTAAATTTTTACTGTATATGGATTTGCCCTTTCTTAGGTTTTGAAATAATCACACAACCTTTCACACAGTAAACTGATATTATTGGTTGTTTCAAGTGATTATCCCAAAAATGACATTTTCACTCTGGAACAGTCACACTGACATTTTTTAACCCCAATTGAAGGTTAAATGTCTTTTTTTTAACCCATACAAATGTCAAAGCTCATATCCCCAGTCAGTTCTGTGCTCTTGCTAGTTAAGTACTTACAACCAAAAATGTGTGTAATATTATTTCTAATAAAGGACGAAGGTAAGGTGGATATTTACAGTTTGATTACTGTGTTTGCTGAACCTCTTTAGAAAGAACAAAGTCCCATGTACATTTCTGTCAGCAGCAAAGAGCTTGACAAACAAAATAGCAATGCCAGTTCTATTTACAAAGATAGTGACAAAACAGTCACCAAACATTGTATTTGTTCGTCTAAACGTCATGCACTGGGGTTCTATTTTATTTTTAATTTTTTTACAAAACTCCAAAACAATAGGAAATGTGCTCATGAAATAAAAAACAAATAAAAGCAAAATGAGAGAAACAAATCTGAATATAAATGTTAAATTCTAAATTAGCAGATCATTAATCTAAACCTTGAGATACTCCAGGGAGGAGAATATTGCCAACTTGACCTTGTGTTCTCGGTCTGCATCAGCAGTGCATAAAGATTCGGCTCCAACTACCTGTTACAGGGTCACACACCATAACTTGAGTGGGCAGTATAACCGAGGGCCGAGAGAGAGAATGATCTCATACTTTGCTGCTGCTGCGGCTGGCTTCAGAGCAGCTTGTATGTATGCATTCACTCCAGACTTGTTTGATAGTGGCTTAACTCCCAGCCAAACATCGCATTTAATACTGGTCTGAAAAACGATCCAAGTCCCGGCCTCATTCACAATGGCCAAAACATTTCAAGCCATCAGGACTCAACCGTTAAGACTTAAGTTTGATCTGCCAAGCCATTAAAGAGCATGAATCAAAGAGTGGAGAGAGGGACATTAATAAACCGACTTTCAGCTGGAGCCTCTATTCTGAACAGACACCATTTCAAGACGGCTCGGTTTTCACAATTATTCTGACTGACATATTCAATTTCATTTGCATGAAAGGGGCCATTTCCTCTCTGAATCTTTCACTTGCAGGGTGAGGTGGGGTTGTGGAGGGCGATAATTAATCCTAACACATTGGGTGGCAGTCTGCAAATACCCCACTCCATTTTGGACATATGATGGAAAGAAGGAAGTATTTAAAGACGCCATTAACCTCATCCGACATCTTTAAGCTGCAACATATCAGTCCTGTGATATTGATGAATTGTCCCAATGGTGGCAAGCAATGCAAAATAGAGTGAAAGGAGCAACTAATGTCAAGAGTGGGGACAAATGTCACATGTAGTGTATATGCCTTGCACATTTGTCTCTATATAATCCTTTAAGTACTCAAAAAACCAACTGGAGCAATATGATTTCATAGTATTTGAATGAAGAAAGGTAGAGAGGGGTGTGTCTGTTGGTGATGGTAAGTGCAGTTACGTACGTGTGGCTTATAAAGCCCCACCTCTATATATTAATTAACTGTGTGAACAGAGTTCAGAAACGTCTGACCCCATGCCAGATGGAAAGAGACTGTTATGCTGACACACAAATGCAGATAAACACGAAGAAAAAAAATAGGAAAAGAGGGCGAAGTTAAACCACACATGCTAATCAATGGAACAAACAGAACCAGAAACAATTTTCTTGGGGCACTTCACAGCTCTATCTGCAGCATTACGATAAAAATGTGTCTTTTGTAATGTGGAGGAAACAAACTACACATTGCATGTGCTGACAAAGGGCCTGGGCAGAGAGACAGAAGGGAAAAGAATTGAAGCTTAATTAGAACTGTTGGGCTGATTTGCATTGCATGCTCATCGGTAATCTTGCCTTAAATGGAATCTGAAATTCTTATTGCAATTAGTGATTACTTGAAAAGGGATATGGCCCCCGAATGATTGTTAATTACTGGATCAGGAATAGTACATTAATTCACTGCAGAGGTTTTAATGCAGTGCAATGATGGGGACCCTCTCCTCCATCAATATTGTGCTGCTTGTCACACATAATGAAGTTTATAATACAAGCCTTCTCCCAGATTGCTCCCCCCTTCACAACTGCTTAAATGTGCTCTCTAAGCAAAATTCTAAATAGTCATTATGTAAAACTAATTCAATAGAATATACAAGAATGCAGCTTAATGACACATTAATATTGAGACTGCATGTGGACACTGGAGACGCAGGTCCGTTCTGCAACAGGGTCAGGGTCTCTCATTTGGCTCTTAAGCTGCAGAGAGTCTCCTGTGAATAAATAAATGCATATCATCACTTACAACAGGGCTTCAAAGACAGGAAAACTACGGCATGTATTATAATACATACACTCACAAGTGTATTCTTCCTGCAAAATATTCAGCCCAGTGACTAAGGTTGCAAAAAATGATATTCCATTGGGAGTTGCCTTAACCTCAGTCAGTGTGTGTTACTCATGCTCAGTGGCGCTTCTATAGAAGGCCTGAGCTCCTGGCAATAGCACTGCAGGAGTAGGGGCACTTTTGCACAGACAACAGCCACAGTTTCAAAAGGAATGGTTAATGCTCTTGTCCCACATTCAATGCACTGACAGATTCTCTGACATGACAGGGGGAAGAGAACTGCTCCAGAGGTGCACAAGCACATCCGATCATGCACATGCACACACTCTCTCGTGAGTGTTAGAATATTCTTGCTGCATGGGGGGTAGGATGACATTAATAAATTGCAGGAAGTGGGACAAGAGCAAATTGCATAAGGTTCCATTAAATAAGTATAAATGATTATTTATGGAACAGTGCTGAGCGTCTTGGCCAGCGTTTCATGTGATAAGAAGGGAGCTGAAAGGCTCCCAATTCAAACATCATTGCGGATTCATAAAGGCAAAAAACCTTTCAGTCGTGGAGTGACAGCTGCATCGCATGTGTTGTCTCTTCTGAGGTATATTATGTTGTGCTGAGCAAAACTTGTAACCACCCTCCCCTTTTTCTCTCTCTCTATTTGTGTGTTTGTCTCTCGACCAGACACGCACATGAACACAAGCGACCACCGTCTCCCACGGGACACATTAGCGAGGTAGAGGCATCCAGTTTGTCACTTAATAAAACAGCCCACTCAAACAGATGGCTTTGTTCAAACGGCCCCCAACGCTTTAAAAGCTGGAACCGAATCGCTGCTGTGGCAAATCAGACACATGAAAGCCCATCTCCCTTCGCGGTGGAAACCAAACTGAAGGAAATGCATAAATATTGAATTGCGCCACTGTCTGGTGAGAGAGTCAGTCTGTGATGGGGAGGGGGAATAAATAAATAAAAATTAATAAATCGAAAAATATTAAAGGAGTGAAAAGGGAGCAAGGTGGAAAACAACTTGACCCTACTGTCTGAAATTTCTGATAATGTGAGCTGAGGCTGTCAAACGCCAGTGCAAAATAATACTGAGGCTTCACTTTCAAAAAGACCTCATTTTCATCTCTGCTCATTCATTATTTGTTCATTTGTGTATGAATACACAAATCTGGGGCCAACTCGTGTGCGACCATTTGAGGAAAAAAAACAGTCAAGCAAGAAGTATGAAATTTGGATTTGTTTGTCTTGTTTGTTTTTCCTCTAACGTCTGGGGGAAAAAAAAGAAAGAACATAGATAAGTAATTCTAATTGTGCTGGCTTACTCTGTTTGGTAGTCAGCGCAGTCTATTTGCAAAAAGTTAATTATCTGATAGGATAGGCAGTGGCAGCCACTAACGCAGAAAGCCATTCGTTCATTCTGTTATCCACTTGGCAATGGAACGATTCATTAAATGGCAGTGCTGCAGCAAAATGGCCAGTAGTTATCAGCCTCGGGCTGCACAGACTTGAAAAGATGTTAAAAATGGCAAAAGTGATAAACATTCTTTGACCATGTCGGATTACTGCCAATGTAATGACGTGTGCTGATAGCAGGAGGGCTTGCCTGTGTGTGATTTGTGATACTTCCAGCACACACATGATGTACATTTTATGTGGGATTGATAAGAAAATATCAGCATGGGGGCTTATGCAGATGACAATCTCCAAAGCAGTGGGCTTTCTACTACATGTCCCAGAAATCAAGAGATATGGTTGGAAAAAGAGGAATGGAAAAATCAAATAAGCAACAAATTCAACAGGCTCAAAAGAAGGAGAATTACAGTATGGTTGGGGCTGTCCCATTTCTTTATACCATAAACTTCACATAATTGTCTTTGCCCTCGACCACAGAGCGGAAAAGCTTGCCTCATATTTGTCTCCATAAGAGCAGAGATGGATTATATAGCAAATCATTCCATGCGTTTGACATTGTATACTTAAACAGACTCTAATTTTATGGATAAGTAGTGCCAAGCCATTTCCGCTGGATGCCAGTTGTCGGGCCATAAGAAGTGACACATTCTCTGCACTGTTTTCTCAGGCGCTTACAGGCAAACTAGCTCATGCTACAGCAATCCTGCAAGATGACAAATGGCTTCCTCTCAGCAGCTAAGCACTCTTTCAAATGTTCCTCAGTTGAGCACATGGGGCTATATCTGAACTTACATATTTAGGTTTTTTTTTTCATGTCCAGAAAATATTTTTTGATCTGTTTTCTAAATAAGAGTTACTTAGAATTAAAATAGACAACAAATAAGCGATCAGCCCCTCGGCACACTGTTCTCAGCTATAGTCATGACTGACAAAAATCCATTACAGAGCCAAAGGTAAAGTAAGGAGGTACCACAGTCAAGGAGCAGAGTGACCTTTCACAGGACATTAATTTTATGCAGCTGGGAATGAAGAGCAACACATACAAAGGGAGGAGGAAAAACAGTAAGATTTTTCAAGTCAAAATAAGCTTTTCCTTTTTCGTGTCAAAAATTACTTTTGAATTCAGTTGAAGAAAAACATTATGGAAACGGCCCAGTAAGATATGGCAAGGACGTTAATTTGAGTACACACATATAAATGTTGAAAATATAAAGATTGTAACATAACATGACTAATATCAAAATCACAAAAGATCAGAAAATATTTGTGATGAAGTTATAACATATGGAAAAATAGTCTAAAGAAAAGTATGTTTGAATAAAAGTCATGGCATTGATTAAGTAATGAATCAGGTGTGAGATTTTCTGAAAATTCATTCACGCAGGAGCAGCTTGTACCTTCCTCGTGTTTTGTGTAATTTCATTTCAAAAGAACTGATAAATGACGTCAGACATCTGAAAAAAATCAAATAAAATATATATTGACAAACTATACCCTGTATAGGTTAGTTGTTGAGGACAGTTTTAGCACAATGCGTAGAATCACTGGCATTAATTGATGGACTTAAACCTACTATGATATGATGCTGAAATTTTCTCCTGCAATTACAAAAAATGTGGGACTGTGTGTAAAATTAAAAATAAATAGGCTGTCCTGATAAATTTTAAATTTATGCCTTTATTGTTTTGACAATGGAATCTTGATAACCTGTGAGATGTTTTAACCCTTAAAAAAAGCTTACTTGGAATTTGATGGGAACATCAATCTAAAATCTCCGGATGGGGTACCAAAAGGGATGAATAAGTAAAATCTTAATGAAAACTACACAGCTTTTGTATAAAAGGAGCATTTTGGAGAGACTGAGTCTCTCACTAGTAAATTTGGACACGTCTGTCAATTATGTAAGATCATGTAAAACAAAAAAGGCTCTCAATGTAAATATATATGAAAACTATGAGAGCCCAATCAACACCAAATGATGCTGTTCTGATATTTTGGAGAACTCTTTGAGTGCATGGAACAAGCTTTTTAAAGATATTTCATAGCAACATCCTTTCCCTGATCTTTAGGTGAAGACCTATTTCAGTGTTGTCATTATAGACCACAAACTACATCTATCACAAGGGCTCGGATTCACAGTCGGAGAATCCTCTCCCAGAACTGGCCTGTCTGCAATTAAGAACCATTCACAAAATCTGAGATTATTCAATAAAAACTCCAGAAATAACAGTAAATATATCTATGACTGTTATTCAGCTTGAGTCAGCTCTGAGACAATGAAAAAAAAAAAAACTGTCTGAAACTGAGGAATTGTCCTCCTTGAATCCCAGATATTCATAGTGGAAGAGTGGGTGTGACACAAAAATAAACAAGTCTTGTCCACCTTTTGTGAGATGTATTTTTTTTTTCTTTCTTTACGATCAAATTCAAAAGAAGCACTCAGAAACCATGTGAAAAGAAAAAATAGGAATCTCCTGTCACAATTTTTCCTTCTTCATATCGTAACAATATACACTGCCCCCGATATCAAAGCTGCATCTGGGTGCCTCATACCTGTTTTCAAACACATGCAGAGGCATTAATGAGAAGAGGCCGGGCATTTTTTTTTTCACTTTAAAGACCTGATGTGTTTCCTGATCTGCTGTCTAGGTTCTGTTCAGCAAATATTGAGGGTTTACAAGATTTATGAAATTTGTTTTACATTTTACACATTGTCCCGACATTGTAGGGACTGGGTTAGCATTTCATGATATAACCTGACAGGTCATTAGTTACCTTCATTTTGAATTTATATTTGATGCAATTGTCGTAATGAGATATGCTATTTTGTTTATAATCCATGGTCACAATATTCTCTCCAAGCAGCTTTTCAATGTCAGAATAAAATATGTTTCTTCAGAATGACAATCCTATGTGATTCTAGGTTTAAGTTTTTTTCACTATATTGCAATACATTTGGTTTATTTCCATGGCATACCAGGCACCAGGTTATCTGTGTGTCAGTGGATTTGTTTGTGAGCGACACATTATTAATATGTCTCCAACAAAACCACATGCAGTAAATCTAAGTCTTGGTCTTTGGATTGTTAATTGCAAAGCCCCTGATGAAAACAACACAGCTTGTGTGTGTGAGTGTGCGTGTGTGTGTGTGTGTGTGTGTGTGTGTGTGTATGTGTGTGTGTGGTTATGTCTTTGTAGAGCTACAGATGGGAAACAAATGAGGGCGGGTGGTATCAGGGTCAAGCCAGCGTATGGGGGCTTTCACTTGGAAGCAGTGCAATGTCACCCCAGGAGCAAAAAAACAAGAATCCTCAGGGGGCATAATTAAAATAATCCAGTAAAATTAAGTGCTTCAGATCATTTCTGGAAGGCTCGGTCTTGAGTGTGTGTGAATGTGTGTGTGTTTGTGTGGGGGGTGATTCATTTTGAGATGAGAAGTGTAGAGTATGACTGTCTGTTTACAGTGTGTGGGTGCCGCGAGACACTCAGCCTTTTAGCCACATTTTAAAGAGGCATTCAAATTCCTCATAATCATCAACCTGTTACCATACATTTGTGTACACTGTACCATAGTATTTCACATCCTGTCATCCCACTTTTTCTTTTCAATGCAGCGTCAATTTTTCCATTGATGCTGCGCTTCCATCCGGAGATGAGTCAAAATATCTTGTCATAGCTGAAACCTTGGAAGTAAGTGTATCACTTTGGTAATTAAAGACAGCGCAATCAGAAGGGTGAATCATCCCACTCTGGTTGAGTTCAGGCTCACATTTGTCAAAGCAAGTAAAATAAATCTGGATGACTTCAAGTGAACTTTCTTTAAACAGGAAGGAAACCAAACAAAAGAAGTATGCAGATGGCTTCATTATTCATTTTTGTGATAGCTTTCTAAATATGTTTGAGCTTAATCGCACGTTACATTCTCGAAGGCCTTCATTTCTCAAAAAGAGGATCTTCCTCACAACACACACGTTAGGGATGGGAGCTGTGGCCTTTGGACGGATGGAGTCGGTTACGCTGTCTCTTCGAAGTCCTTTTCACCCTTCGCCAAACTGAGCCTCAGTTGACAGAGTGAGCGGGTACACAAAAGCGGCAGCTTCAAGTGCAAATGTTTGCCAGCAGTAATGGGCTTTAGTCCACTGGGCAAGTGAATGTGTGCGTGTGTGTTTTGGTGTCTATTAACCACATGTAAATAGAAATTCTGTACAGATTTTACATTTAATTGTGGGTCTTAACGTTATGCTTGAGTGTTAAATCAACTAGTTGGAGGTGAAATATTTCCTTGTAGAAGATTATAAAAAAACTAATACATTTTTCATACTTATCTGGATTATTTTGAAAGCGCAATTGTAATTATTGGCAAGGGTTATATAAAGGATTTTTATATGGATGAATAATATTGGAAAGAAGAGTGGAAAAAGTCAAGTGATGATGTCAGTGGTCTTAGCACATATATTAAGACTACACAGTAATTATAATGCATATAAAATGAGTACAGAGTGACTGATATTTCAACTTTAATAGAGCCAAACTAATAAAGAGGTTGCTGTCAGAATGCATCAACCAAGTGTCCCTTCTCATAGCGTTGAATCACAGCTATCATTGCATGGATAGAAGACCATAAAGACAAACAAAGGAACCTTTCAGTTAGAGACTGATGTTCGAAGTTAAAACTACATCCACAAATCAGCCGGACTGACACTGCCTGCTGCATACGAATGAAACCCGGACGTAGCTTGTAAATTAGCTCCCTTGAACACTTGTGCATCTAAAAAGTACTAACATCACTTCAGCTTGCATCTCAATCAGCACTAATACTACTTCATCCACTACTTCACCCCCTTGTGAGTGGCTTTCTCTTTCCTTTCCTCTCCCACATTCTGTGACACTATCATTGGAAATTAAAAACAGATGTAACAAATCTTATCTGTTGTGATTCTATTAGCCAATCAAATATCACCTTGGAGTATGACACAGGGCAAGGAAAATGCAATATTATATACTTTCAGGGAAAAACAGAAAAGGTCTGCAGTGCTTATTGTTTGCCTTTTTATAAAGCTACTTTTGTGTAATGCAGCGGTAAATAGCAGAGGAATTATGTTGATAGCAGTGTTCTCCTTGGTGTGTTTTTGGAGCCGTTATTCTCACTCGGCGGTGTGTAAGACGTGTCCACCGTCATTAATCATTCCACAGGTGCTGCAGCATTGTCAGAACCCATACGTCCCTTTGCCTTTTCAACCTGGGTGTAAAGTAGAATGGTGCGGAGGATGGAAGCTAGAGAGAGGCTGGCAAGAGGCCGGGGGGGGAGGAGGAGGCCAACACATCCCTAAAAACAATTTCCCTTCCTCTTCATCTTCTGCACTGAATTTGTCAAGTGGGGGAACCAAGTCTAGATTAATTAGATTCCATTTTGTGGTCATCCTTGTGTTTTTTCCCTCTCCTTCCATGACTCTTTTCTTTTTCTTTGTCTTGCCTACAGTCCTTACAGCCGTCCCAGCACCATTTATCACGTTGCCATCTCGACAGTGCCTTTCCCCCCTTTCTTGCTGGGAAGCCATTAGAGCATCACTGCATCGCGGCAGCCAGATTGCATTCCGGTCCCCACTCGCGACATTTATCATCTTTTGTCCTAACTTTTTATCTGCCCCTGCCCTGTGTGAAGCCCTATCTGCAATGCCCACTATAATGAAACACTGGGAGGTGAGGCTCAAGTAAATAACCTAATTAAACCTAGCAAACAGGGACAAAGGCGAAAAATGCACAAAAGGCCTTTGTGTGAATGCCAGAGGAGGAACACTCACAGATGGCAGTGAGGAAGTCGAAGCAGCGATGTGGCACAATGCCCATACCACCTTCTCAACATTGTATTTATAGCACTCCTAGTGGTGCTGTTGTTTGTCCAAAGATGTCCTCTTTAGGTGATTTGACTCAACATATTATTAATGTTGCTAATATTGGGTTTTTTTTTGTTTGTTTGTTTTTGTTTTTTTTGAACAAGCAATGACTACACTTCAGAAAAGTAGGCCTGTATGGCACAAAATGATCCTGTAAAGCAGGGAAATATATCTGTGAAAATGGCTGAATCGCTCGGTAATGGCTCATCAGAGAAAATCTATCCTTCCTTCTCACTCCCTTTCACTCCTTTCTAAGTCTTGCGCAAAAGTCAAACCAGCTCTGATTGGTCTCATTAGGGACAAAATGAAGAATACCAGGCGTCATAATTATCGGCTCGCCCCTGCAAACAGTATTGAGCCGATGCAACAAAATGTCAGGAGGGCATTAGTGGGCAATTATTAATCTATATCAAGCTAGGGTGGACAATTTAATTATTAACTAATCAATATTTCCAGATCTTGTACAGATGTAGAGCAGTGGCTGAGAGGGTAAATCTGCCTTTTGAGAAGCCTTGTGCAAGGAGGCAATACGAAAGGCAGTGTGGATTGGGTGACTGCCGGGAAGACTAGCAGGGCTACAGTAAACAAAAACATGGTGTTCTTTTGCATATACACATGATAAAATATGTCATTCTAGAGTAAACATAGACAACTGCTGGCACGTTGATCCCAGTATGCTAGGGTGGGTAATTTATCAACATTGTAAATGGATAGAGATTGTAATTATAAATGAAGAAATTCCATCTTTTCATCTATCCATGATAAAGTGTAAAATATCAAATATATGCGTGGTGATTCAAAAAAACCCTGCTACTCTAATACTCTGCGAATGATTGAGGAAAGCTGACCGAACGCTGCAAAGAATGCACTGAAAAAAAAGTTGCATGCACATTTTTGTCACTTAGCACAATATAAATTGAATGGCTATTTGTGCCTAAAATCAACATAGGCTATTCTTGGTAAACTTTGAAGGCCACTTATTTGAGGGAATTCAGACAGGCTGAATCAAACATGCTGCAGAACAGAAGGTGGATCTTTCCCTTGGTGTTATCCCAACCAGACTCCATTATTGTGAGATCAGGGCTCACTAGGCTCCACACCATTACTTCCAAGACTAGCTTTGGAAGATAGCTGCTAATTAAAGTGGCTATATGATTGGGATTGTTTTGCACTGCAGAGTAAATCTGGAGCGAAACAGATATCTTGGTGGTGTTGCCTAATGGAACTGGAGCATTTATTTCTGAAACCAATACACAGAACTATACAGTTAATTATTGAATGAGAATGAAATGACTCTCTTGAATCCATAAATGGCCCTCCAGTGGAGAGGATTCAAGGCTGGGCATATTGGGGATACTGGGGACGTGCACCAAAACCCACTCAGCTATTTGTGTTGCTTTCATTAGTAATTTGTTGTAATATTGTATCATTGCCAGTAATATTGCTTACTTTCTGTTGGGACCCTGTGTTCTCAAAGCAGCCCAAATAATTACTCTCATTGTACCTGAAACAAACTATCTCAAATAATGTCAGTCGGGGCTTTTGTGCGAGTGATGAAACAACATGAATGCTGTGTAACAAGCCCTCGTGGGTTTCAAAGATGCCACACAATGAGGTATGGCTAAACAAAAGTGGCTGTCTTCTACAAGATAGCAGCCATCTGAGATAAGAATACCTCTTATGGTGCTGTTTTGCTTTTTTGTTTGCCGTGATTGTAAATCTCATCTCCGTCCCTGAATCGTTTTAGTCACTATGCAACCAACTAATTACTGCTAAGTCTGCTGCCTTATTGCTTTTCTGTCTGTTGCACAATGTTTCATATTCTCCTTACTTGGCACGGACAACACTGATTATTTATATTCTCCTCCCCCCAAAAAAGCTTCAGTTGCTATTTGTTATCCTGAAAATATGATGAGTCACTACTAGTCAATAGTAAGCTTTAAGGGTTCTTTATGTACACATAAATAAAAGCTGACTTCATTCACATTGGATCGCTCTACTGTTTTGAGAGAAGTTGGTTGAAGTTAAATTTAATGACTCATACTTTTGAGATAAAACTTGACTTTTTTTCATTGTGTATGACAAGAGACTCGAAACAAAATCAAAATGTGACATTCAATGCAAACTGCAATATCTTTAATCTGTTTACCTTTGACTTTCATTACCAAATTTCAGATCCTTATAAAAAGAGGTGAGATCATTTCATAAGATGCCGGGAACCTAATCATATCAGCAGGATTAAAGTTGTCGGCTCAAGGATTACTTTTGGAAATTATCTTTCAGCTTTGTTGAAAAAAAGAACGTGACTAAGCAATGAAGGAAAGTAAAAGAAATCCTTGTACCACATATTGGCCTTCATCTTCCTTTATTCCTACCACCCCATTAGGTTTGGATCCCCTCAAAAGTCAACCTACAGTCCACTTTTTAGTTAATCTACATCCAAACCTTTTAATTCTTTGTTTAGCTTTTTTGATCTACTTACACCACATTTCTCATTTATTTTCACTGCCAGTTTACACAGTAATTGTTGGCCAATTTGACTTTATTTTTGTTTTCTTAATGTCATTTGCACATTTCGTTTGATTTTACTTTGGCTGACATCGTTGGTTAAAAAAATATTATCAATAAAAAAAAGCAGCTTCTGAGCATATGTGTATACAGCAGAGTTATTACGAGGGAGCTGTGGCAGGCATCAGACAGAGTAGATTTTTCAGACCATCTGATTGGTGTGGCTCTTCAGCAGTAATGGAGAATGAAAGCATATTATTACAGAAATGCCATACTGTCTCTCTTCTGCTTCCATTAGATGTCCAATATGCGTGTGGAGAATGCTATTTTTATACATGCTTACTAGCCACACTATGAATACGTGTAAAGCCTGCTACTTCTGAGACATTAGGTATACCAGGAGAATATACACACACACACACACACACACACACACACACACACACACACACACACACACACACACACACACAGAGCTCTTCTACTTTGTGGAATTCATGGAA